>JABFFI010001196.1:0-30010 GCA_013623725.1 Fusarium robinianum
GTGGGCTAAGGGAGAGTTCTATCGCCCCTGTCCGCCTTTCTCCTTTGTGATATTATATTAGTCGTGATATATATAGAATCTTTATAAACCGGGAATTAAGTTTTTATTAGGATTATTATTTTATTAATTATTAAAAAATGAGGTTATTTATAAATAGCTTAAATATATCTTAAACCTAATAAATAAGTATATTATAAAAAGAAGCTACCTTTAGCTCTAAGTTCTTATAATAATCTAAAGAATTATAAATTTAAGAAAAAATTTAAATAAATATAAAGAGATTACTTAAAGAGCTATTATTAAATATTATCTTAAATAAAGATTATAAGGTATAATCTATAGATCTATAGCTTATAAATATTAGACTATATATAGGTATTTACCTATAAGTTTAATAAGTATAAGTACCTATAAAAATATAAGGTAAGACTTATTATTTAAAAAGACTAATAATAAAAATTAAGCGCTAAAGATACTTATATTATAACCCTTATTAGAAAGTTATTTTATATAATATTAATAATTATAATAAAATTTAATTTTAAATTATTATAATATAATATTATAAATATATTTATTAATATAAGGCTATAAAGTAATATATTTATAAAACTACCCCCTAGCTTTAGGGGAGATAATAAAAAAAAGTAAGTATTACTTTTATATAAAGCATTTTATAAATTATAAGTTATATCACTTTTATAATAAATAAAGCTTAAAAATATACTTTAAAGCTTAGGATATAAAGAAATATTAAATAAGTTATATTATTATTAAAAGGATAGAGTCTTTATTTTCTTTTATATAAATAATATAATTATTATATTTAAAAAAGAAAATAAAAATAAGATATTTTAAATTATTAAGTCTTTAAAGAAGAAATATAAGCTAATTAAAAATTATAAGCTTTAATAATTTCTTAAAATAAAGATTATTAGGGATTATAATTTAAAATATATTTAGGTCTTATAAACTATATATCTTAAGAAAATCTATAAATTATAAACTATAAATACCTTAAATAGCTCTTTAATAATAAAAAAGGAGCTTATTTTAAATAAAGAAATAATAATTAAAAGTATTATTAATTAATATAAAAAAATAATTAATTTAATCCTTTTTATAAGTATTATTATAAGATTAGATATTACCTTTATTATCTTTTAATTAGCTTAATTTATAAATAATTTTAAGGAGAAGTATATTAAAGTATTTAATTAAGTCTTATATTACCTTTATATAATATATTTTTATACTTTAAAGTTTAGATTTAAAGAAGGCTTTATAATTTATAATAACGCTTTATTTATAAATAATATAATTAATTAGAAAAGCTTATAGGATTTTATAATATTAATTTTTAAAAGCCTAATTAAATAGCAAGTTAATAAGTAAAATATTATTATAATATTTATAATAAAGGTAAAGTTATTTAAACTCTCTTAAGTAATAAAGAAAGGGCTATTTTAATAAAGGCTATTATAAAGCCTAAGACTTAAGTTATAAAATATTAATTTATACCTTTTCTTTAATAATAAATAAATAATTTAATTATTATAAAATCCTTAAAGAAAATTAAAAATAAAATTAAAATATATAAATATATATAATTATTAATTATAAAAATATATTTAAAATAAAATAATCTCCCTAAATTATAAAAAAAGTATGAAGTTTATTATAAATAATCTAATAAAGGTATTATAAGATAATAAGTAAAAGGAGAGTTATAAATAATATAAACTTATTAATATCTAAGAATATATTATAAAATATTATAATAAAGTCCTTAAGAAAAGATTAATTAAAAAAATTATAAATAAGCTATAATTTTAATAAATAAGCCTTAAATTTATATTTTAAAGCTTAGAAATTATAAAAATAAAATAAAATAAAAAAATAAAAAAATAACGGGAAAATATACTTAAAATTTAATTAAATACCTAAAGGCCTTCTTATATTAATAAAAAGTAAAATAATAAATAAGATATAAATAAAAAAAACTACCCTTACCTAAGTAAAATAAGGGTTATTAATAAAGAGAAAGTCTTTAGCTATTATATTATATAAAATAACTTTAATTATAATATAATATTTATTTTTCTCTTATAAATTAAAAGTTAATAATAAGCTTTAAATAATTAAAATAAACTATAGATTATATTTATATTTATTTTAATTAAAATAATATTATTTTATTAAATATAATCTAAGAAAAATAATATTATAAGGAGGGTAATAATAAAATTATAAGGGTTAAATTAATAAAATAAATTATAAAATTAAAAAAAAAATATACTTATATTTAGTGATATAAGCCACCGGGGTTATATTACTTATAGCGGCGGGAGCCTAAGGCGGCCTAATATTTACTAATACTCTAGCTAGCTAAAGCATTATTAAAATAAGGTAAATATAAAATATCATATTTCTTATTTTAATTATATAAAAGGTTAAAATAAGCTTTAAAATATAAAAATAAGATTTAATTTATATAATAATATTAATAATAATAATAATAATAATTTATATAATATAGGCAATATAATAAGAAATAATATAAATTATAAATATAGGGGTATTAATAATATTAATATTAAAATTATAATAAGAAAATTAATATTTTATTTTATAAATTTAAAACTTAAATAATTTATTTAATCTTAAAAAGAGAAGGGGAAAGGGAACCCTTAAAGGAACTCTTATTATTATTAAGTATTTATATTAATTAACCTAAAAGTTCCTATATTAAAACTTAAGTAATAAAATAACTTATAATATCTTAATAATAGCGGGAGTAATAATAATATTCTTTTATATAAGCTAATTAATAAAAAGTAATTTAAAAGGTATAAAATAAGCTTATTAAAAAGTAGCTTAAATTAATTTAAGGGTTAATATATTAAAGTTAATAATAATAATAAAAAAGAGAAAATAAAAAAAAGAAACTTAAAATAAAAGATTATATTTATTTATAGGCCTTAAAAATAAATTATAAATATTAAAAGAAATAAATTATTATTATTTATAATTTATATTAAATTAAAAAAAAAAGAAATATTATTTATTTAAATAAATATTTCCTCTTTTAATATATAACCCCTTTTTTTATTTATTATTATAAAATAATAGATTATAATATAAAGGGCTATAAAGACTTTATAAATAAAGGAAACCTATAAGGAAGATAATTTATAAGATATAAAATATAATTAAAAGAATTAAAAATATTATTTAAATTATTAAAGGCTTTTAATCTAAGGGGATATATTAAATTATAATAATTATATATATATAAGAATATATAAGGCAATTTATAATATATTTAATATAAATAAGCCTTAAAATTAATAAAGGGAGGGTTATATAATAAAATATATCTTAATTAGAAATAATATAAGGTATTATCTTAAAAAGAGGGGAAGAATTAGTTAAATAAAGTTAAATAAGATAATATATTTAATTTAGGTTTAATAATAATAATATATTAAAGATATATATATAAGAAGCTATATAATAATATTTAAGTATTAATAGTAATCTTATAATATAAATAATATATATAATATAATAAATATTCTCTTTATAAGAAAATCTAATATATTTAATTTATTATTAATTATATTAATTATATTATTATATTATATTATTATAAAGTTATATTATTATTAATTTTATTAATTAATATATTATAATTTAGCTATATATTCTTATAAGGGGGGTATTAATTAAGAGGTATATAATACTATTTATAATAAGTAGCCCTTTAATTAATATTCCCTTAAGGTATTATATAATAAATAGGGGGGGTCTATAGGTTAAGGGGGACCTATAACCTATAAAGCAGTTAAAGGGATAGTATATAAACCTTACTTTGAGGGAAAAAAATAAATCAAGGTGGGCCTGACCGGGGATTGAACCCGGGACCTGGCACATTTTCTCTACGAGAACTGGGAAGTGATCCCGAAGCGCCAATCATACCACTAGACCATCAGGCCAATTACTGGTATCCGCGTCACTTATAACGAAGTAACTGGGAGCCATGCTCTGGATCCCGGCACATTGATTGCCTTGATGTTTTGAAGAAATTGGTAATGCACAAAGGAGATAAGAAAGAAAGAGGAGTGAGGGAAGTGTGTGGCACTTGAATCAAATTATGGCTCTTCCTCTAACACCGAGTATTTTCCCACTAATATTATTTGCTCTGGTCAGTGACGAGCTTGTCATCAACTCTGCATTACCACAATTTATTGCTGTTGTACTGCACCATCCATCTCTGACATCTTCGAATAGCAGAGCATTATCGACTTCCTTCAATCTTTTCTATTATATTTTCATTGAACGGTGCTAGTATAATTATCCCCTCATATTAAGACCTATCTTTAACCTATGCCTAGTTATTCGTATTCTATGTCCACAAAGAACATACATAGCATTCTTACCTTAATACCACCCTTGCACGTCCAATCAAGCCTAATTTATCATGGTTCATAGGCAACTTTTCTAGGATTGCTGTAAATCTCTCAGGTACAGCTGTCTATATGTATACTGGCAGACCAGTTCCCGCCGTCTCAAAGAATGGTACTCGGGCAGGCTTGAACAAGCCACTCACATATAACTGAACATATGAGGGTACTAGGTAACAACCCTCGCCTCAGGTATTAGCAACTGGCTAGTTGCAACACTCATCTCGGTATCTGATAGATAGCATTTCTAGCTCTTTAGAGCCGCCAAATCTAACCATGATCAAGGTCACTGCCAACACGATCCTTCCAACTGCCAAGCCTTTCCAAACCGCAAAAATACAGACACCACTTGGAGCTATGGCGAGTAGGTTATACTATCCTCGGTATTCGCATCGCTGGTTTGTAACATGTTGCAACTCAGGCGTCATCAACCGCTGTCTTCAGCTTTCTGGAGTCAGCTGCCAACGGGGCTGTGGTTAGACGATTTAACGGCCCAAAACACCTATGCCTCTTGATCGGCCCCATGATTGTCACGTTATGACCTTTGATGTGGTTATGTCAGGATGACTTAGTCTCTAGCCCCTGACTATGCCAAGCTCGCTCGCTATAGCTTCCACTGAATAAATACACCTCGTGATGCTTCCTAGCGATTCGTACTTCATAGACACAACTTGCGCTTTAAATCATTTGAAATCATCTGAACTCTTACTTCTCTCGTTCAGACAACAAGCGTTGACTATACCTGCCCCGGGAAAACTACATTGCTTCAAGCTCGAGACATTCCTCGGCCACACAAAACTCATGTCCTGTTTTTCATTAGCTACAGTTAGGGTTGCTACGCGTTACTCCATGATTCTTAGCAGCTCTCGGTAGATACCATGTATGTGCCCTTCCCCTAGAAGCGGAGATCATTGCTGAAAAGATGGCCCGACGACACGTTAGACAAAAAGAACTCCAGGCAACGTCAGATTATTCTGCATGAGATATGGAGGTTATGGCCTGGGGATTTTTGAAACCATGTATGGGAGGGCGTATTTTAAGTGTGAAACGCGTTCACAAGGAGTGTGAAGAGTGAGATAGACAGAGGAGATCACTGCGACGAATCGTCAACATACATCCTGATCTGTCTTCAATGGAGCACTCGGGTTTGCTTGATCCAATAAAGAGTACTTCATAACATTCATCAAATGCCACTATCTCGAGGACCCGCAGCCGTCATCGATTCAACACTGTATGTGTACATGGTCTTCCGATCAGCCTTCACCCTTGCCACCACAAAGCTCTCAGCCTGTTGCCCAAGTCCTCCGAGATATCCTACCCGCTCGAGGACATCCTCGCCAGTTCCCTCGAAATCTTTCCGGAGCTTGAACCTTTCCTTGCTATCCTCACCATCGCTCTCCTGGATCGGGTACTTGGTCAACCACTGCTCCCACACTCTGTCCCAGCAATGATCATTGGTCATGGTATCGTCGTCGCTGCCGCGATTGGCATATAACAACTGGAAGCTGTATAGCACCGCCATCAGGAAATGTGACACACGGTAGCTAGAACCAATATTCCAGGACTTTGAACGGCAGGTCTTGTGCTGTCGCCAGAGTTCGGCCCAGATGAAGAACTGGAGGATGAAATCGCTTAGGTCCCACGTCTTGTCTAACTGCTCCCTGCAGGGGATAATATACTGGTGAATAACGCTGGCTCTCTTGGGAGTCTTGATGCCAAACATTAGGTCATGAAACTTGGGGAATGTATTGGTAAGTGCGGCCCTGAACTCCTCCTCGGAGGGCTCCAGCTCTCGCCGAAGAAGAGCCATCTTGTACTTGCAAAACGCAGCAAGCACAGGCGGGGAGTCTATGAAGGACAAGAGAGCCCTCGCCTTGATCTCCCTCAGCCTCAGGTCTTTGAGTGTAGGGAACAGAGACTTGACTACGATTTTGGAGAATGGACTGAAGTACCTGTCCACGACGATGCTTTGCCACTTGTCGGTGACGTAGAGGGCCGGCCTCCGAAAGATGTCCCCGTCTTGGTGACACCTCTTGTCAGCGCACCATGCACGTAAGGGGTCACCGCGACCACGAGAGATTTGCGCGCGGATCCTACCTTGGCTGGCGAGCTGGGAACGGCGGAGGATGCGGCGGGCTTGGGTGGAAAGGGCACTGGGGCGAGTTGGCCGAGAGTTCCTATTGCTTTCGGGCGAGACGGCGAGCGTGCCCTTTCCATCGAGCGTTAGGGGTGGGATCGGCTGCCCACCATTGTCGGACTCTGATTCTGGTGGGACATGGAGAGTACCAGCAGGTTCCGAGTTGAGATTTGGCTCGGGACGGTCGCCGTAGTTAGGGGGGAGGATAGGGGTTTGCGGTCTACTGAGTGCCGTTGGAGAAGTCGACTCCTCCACATCGCGAGGCCCCATCTGTAGTCCAGCCTGGGGAAGGCTAGAGGGCTCTGAAGTAGTAGTGGTTTGCTCTTCTAAATGGTCTCTTCGGTTAGCTAGGGGGGGCTCGTGTAACTGGAAGGCGGGAAGCTTGCCAGTTGACTTCATATCCTTAGTGTTCGCTTTTGATCTTGGCCCAGAATGAATCTTGGTAGTTGATCTGACGGGGGGTTGTGACCTTACAAACCTAGCTTTATATGCAAGTAGGAGAGGCCATCTGTCATAGATAGGCCTTTGTCTCTGATGAAACTGCGCTTGGGAGCCTCGTTGAACAGAAGCATTAGTCCATGCTGTTGCTGCTGGCGGTTGATTGAGAGCACCCTGAGCAGGTGAACAAAGAGATGTTAACTATGGGCTAGAGCGGCGAACAAAGGATGTGAGAAGGGAATGCTGCTGCAGACTTTAGGCTGGCGTTAGTTGGTAGCTACCACTTGCATAAGAGTGAAAGAAGAAGGAATTGGCAGGCTAGGCACGACAAGCGCAGCTTATCCCCAGGCTCGCATCATGTAAGTACTCCGTCACGAAAGACCAAGACAGTCAGGCAAACATCAGGGACATGAAGCACTTGCCTGCAGGCTCTTGTAATGTATTCTTTTCATCGTCACAAAGTCAGCAAACAGAAAGATGGGAGGGAAAGTCACCACAAAAACTTTCTACAATTCTTGCTTCCACATAGACACCGTGTCATGTGGTCTACATCAGCATCCGGCTCTCCCTCATCCGAAACCCCGTCGACATAGTCAAATGTTAGCTCCTCGCCCTTTGGGATATCTTTGATCGCGATGAGCGCTAGATCGTGAATGTGCTTGTCAGCGTGGTCGCCCACACGGGCAAAGATGCGCATGTTGGGATCGCACGAGTGGTTGATGAAGCGGGTAGGGCCCGACATAAACTCCCCATCTACTTCGAGGGGGGGTCCCTTGAGACGGTGGTCATAGGAGTTTGGGTCTGTGAACTTGTCGAGGGCGAAGAGGTATACATCTTTGCGCTGGGAGATGGCAGACTCTGACCGACGGCGGTCAGCCTCGCTAGAAGTGATGACCTCGCCCAGATAACGGTCGACGAACTGGCCCTTCTTGATGAATACCGGGGATCTCACTCCTGTTTGTAGGAGTAAACGGTTAGTCAATTGACCATGAAATGAGACCATGTTGAGACTGGAAATGGCTCACCCCAACCTCGATCCTCTGTGCGAAAGATCTGAAGCGGAATGGTTCGGCCTCTCTCGACCACGCGATTAGGACAGCTGATGCTGCACGAGCAGCCCTGGTGACACTCATAAATGGGGGTCTTGGAGTTGTGAAACTTGGAGCGGAGCAGCCCAGCTTTGGCCCCGTGTGTGTGGTATGCGTACGCCTTCCTCCGCGTCCTCGACTTGTCCAAATCCATCTTTTCCTGGGCGTAAGCAAACTCGCCGTCGCCATCTTCTTCCTCGCTCTCCCCGTCGTCGGAAAGATCGGCAAGACACTGGCAGTTTGTGTACTGGCAGTCCGCGTCACTGACGCAGGAACAGCCGCTGCGGAAACTATCCTCGGCGGGCTGGACTCCCTTGCCTAGGACCATATTGTTGATGAAGCGGAAGCCGTCTGGGAGGACCTGGGAGTCGACTTCGTTGACGACGGTGACAGGGAAGGACTTGTGGGTTGGAAAGGAGCGGATCTGACACCAGTGACAGCTGGACGACTCCTCCTCGAAGCCCTGTGAAGGAGTTTAGCGGGTGTTCCTTGCCTCTTCGAAAGAGGTCTTCAATGTAGGCTCGGCTGACTTACTGATTTCCCATGGAAATAGAAATGGCGATGTGTGGCTTGCTCCATTGCTTTCCTTGAGTTGCGGTCGTGTTGGAATTGTGCCAAAGCTCAGCACCAGTTGATGGTTTGAAGAACGGGTGTGTTTCTTTCTTTGCGGCAAAGTGAAGCTGTTTTTTTCTTTTCCGAGAGAATGAAGATCGGTCACACACGGTACATGCCCAGTTTTATGCTGAAATCAAGTTGCTTATGTCCTATGTAGTTGAGATCCCCATTCATTGAGATGGTATCGCAACGCACTCCGTTTGTGGAAGCTTAAGATTGATTGCAGTTGGGGTCCTCTTGCGATTTCTCCCTGTGGCGTTGCGTGGAGCCTTGGTGGCTGGTGCCAGGGATGTCTCATGTCCCACTTGCTGTTTGGCCGGTGCATTGGACGGAAAGCAGCTGAACCACAAGGGCTTCAACGTGAAACAATTCTTGCTCTTTTTGGGAGTCTCCATCGTGCTGGACCGGAGAAATGCGCGTCTCCCCCTCTTTTCACAGCCAATACGCTTTGCGCCTCTTACGTGAAGACAGAGATGACGCGTCGTGGCTTGCTGCAGCTCTAGGAAACTTAACATGCGGGACAACCTCCATTTGCTCAAGGGGTAAGAAGGTAACACTACCAACGAATCAAAGTACAAGAATGAGATGTGCTGACGAGTACCTACCTACGAATAGGTATTTTTTTTATTTTTATTTTTTGCTTCTGTCGAGAAGAAGACTTTTCAGGAGCTCTGATGTGTGTGTAAACCCTCGCCATCGCCACGTTTTTTAACAAATCAATGCACATCCCAGCTTCGACAAGGTAGAGCCCATCTCGTTTGAAACGCTGCCTTCGGGCTCTCTGGGGAATAAAGAAACCTGGGATGGCCGATACCCGACCCGGATGAGACCTCGCACAAGCCCAGCCCTAACCCAGGCACTAGGGTTGATGGAACAAACAAGAAAGCAAAAAATCACCAAAAAAGGATCCAGATATACAACTCAATTGGTAGCTGAGGAAAGACATCACCACGCTTTCCCTTTACCCCCTGGTCCGGATGCCGAGACTCCACCAATCTACAACCAAGGTCTACCTTACGGCGGCGCTGGACTCAATACCAGATCCCAAGCCCGAGGTCCCCCCCTTTCTGTACACCATCCATCCTACTTCCAACTCGTCAGCGTTTACTAAATTAAGTGTCTGCGCGTCAACATGGCGGGAATAAACTCCAGATGCACGTCGAGATACTCATTCAACGCTCTGCCCGAGATCCACGGAAGCCCCGTCCGTCCACCTGTCTAACCAAAGTTTGTTTCGCTTGACCCAAGTCTATAAGACAAGACCCGTTCGTCTCTTGAATCACCAATCCTTGACCAATGCTTCAACGTGGGGTTCCCGGGATACCTAAGACATCCCTCCCCCTCCCTCCTCCTCCACGTCACATTACACAGCCCTGTCTCCAGTCGCCAGTCTGTCTTCGTGCTGCTTGGCCAAACAAGACTTGGGCCAGTAAAAGCTGTTCGCTTCCAGCAGTTCGATGCTGCTGCTTCTTCGCTAACCCGTCCCTCTTCTCATACACCAGCAAAATTATAACCAGAGACCTATCGTCCGCTTCCACATCAGCAACTCGCCATAAGGCCATCTACACATTCACGCTACGGAAGTAGACCCTTCAATAGCTCCAAAACTCATCCCGCTCCCCGCCGCCCGCTTCTCTCGAGTCCCGCTTTTGCGCCGCCCCCTGTCCTCTACAGTCCCTCACCCAGAAGTTGGGGTCCAAGGAGGAATTGATTTTGCCTCGATTCGGCGATTCCAGACACTCTCTCTTCTTCCTTCCGTTTCGTTCATCCGCCTTTACCTGCGCCTCCCGCGCCCCTCTCGGCCCTCAGCCTCATCCTTCTTCACCTTCTCCTCAGCGTCGCCCTCCTCAGCGTCGCCCTCCTCCCTCACCACCCTACTACCACTGTCTACGCATTCGTACAACCGCGACAACCACGGCCGAGGCCTTGTTTTCGACTTCCGGCTCCCGCTCTTCTCTAGTCGCGCATCTTATCACCGTCGATCTTGCGACTTATTGCGACTCTACCGAGACTCACGTCGCCTACGGTTTCTTTTTGTCACGGCCAGCGATGGCCACACACCGATAAAGTCACATCTGTCGCGGCCGCTGTCGTTTTCTTTTTCTCGTTCCATTCGACCATTTCCAACTAGACGCCCCGTGACGAACATTCTACAACCAAAATGGTGCGGCTGAGACACAATCCTATACACCCCATCATCCCCTTGAACCTCAAGAACTAACACACCCGTCAGGGCTGCTGCCTCTCCCGGTCCTCTGGGCCAAACTCACCTTATCCTGGCGGCGCCCCCAACGCTTCCTCGCGCGCCATTAATCCTCCCCCGCTTGCGCTTCCCGAGCCTGTCCAAGGCTCCCACCCTCGACCCCCTAGACGCCGTCGCCACGAACGTCCACTCGATCAGCATATCGATAAGCCCCTCCGCCGACATGAATGGACATCGCGCGATCGATCCTGGACAAAAGGCGAACTAGCGCGCGAACGCGAAGACTTCTTCGATACTCGAGTCACTGGCCGGGAAGAGATCTGGCAAACCATTCGCGCTGCGCTGCAGGTGATGTGGGATCCTGTTGCCCAAGACGCCCAGGATGACGGCTCCAACGGCTTGGCAACCGCCCAGATGATCCTCTCCGCAGCCGAGATCTCTCTGCCGACTGGTAACCTCGCTAATGGTGTATACGACGCCCTCGGGAACTACTACCAGCTGCCGGAGTGGGTTGTGTGCGATCCCCGAAACGTACTGGAGGATGGTGTCCTGGGGGACGGCTCGACTGCCGGCGACGACACCGCTGCTGATGATGACCTGAGCGACGATGATGAGATCGAGGGTCGGAAGCGGGAAAAGGGCAAGGAAGTGATCGATGTACGGGAGCAGGTGATATTAGAGGCCAGGCTGAGCGAAAATGGCCAAGACATCAAGCTCAGCATCGGGGAGACAGACATGGTGAGGACTGTTGCCAGGAAGATAATTCGAGAATCCGGGGTGAGTATTCTGCTTTCTTCCTAACTCTTAGCCCCAAGTCCTTCGAGTGTTTTGTCCTCGACCCAAATGTGTGAACCCGCTGACATGTGAAACCCGCAGTTACCATCAACAAAACGAGTCCGAATTGCCTACATGGGAAAGATTCTTAAGGAGAACGCACCGCTCACTGCCCAAGGATGGCAATCCGGCCATATCGTAAACGCCCTCGTCTTCGACAACTAACCTGGCCCCTCCCTCCCGATCAGAGAGGCTTTTATTCTCATCACCTTCGCCCTCGGCATCAAATAATCCATCCCCCTTCCCCTTCCCACACACACAAACAACGGGTCCTTTGAGATAATATGCCTCGCCCCCATGACGACACTGGGGTACAGCACCACCAACAAAGCATCCGTTGACTGATGACTGCCCTCAACCTCCCTTCTTGGCCTTTTTGCTATACGCCTGCATATTTCGTCTCGGATGGCATGTTTTGCTTTCATGTTTGGTTCGTAATTGTAGTGGATAATACCCCATGTCTTCTGTTCTATTTTTTCCCACTCCTTGCACATGATGATGGTTTGTGGAGTTCTTAGGGTTCGGTCTGAGCGATGCTAGTATAATACCTCTCTCCTTGTCTCTCTATCACAATTCTTCTCACTTGATTTCGGCTCAACATGCGCAGGAGAGATTGCGTTGGATACTTAGCTCTATCCATTACACCATGTAACCGTACCGCACATATACATACATCTCCCATGACACAACCACCTGCCAACACGCCTGTGGTCAAATATAATCATTAGATTCATCTCTCATCTTGGACTCCCAACATCCCTCTGATGAACACACCACCAAGACAGCATCATCGCCAATATGCCCCCCGAATTCCCACAAGGCCGTTTTGTAAACCATATGCCTCATTTGAAAATCGACGTCTACCTAAAACCTGCTTACATTTAACTCTACCAGGGACCCATTGCATAGCCTTTTGGTGGGAAAACACCCATTAACATGCTCCGACCCTGACTCCGCTTCAACCATCGTCATGACTGTGCAAGGATCCTCCAATCGCCCTTCACCTCGTGGGATCTAGCAACGAAATTCCAGTTCCTCGTTCCTACGCCGACGAACCAATCTTGTTCAAACCTTTCAAGGATCCTAGGCTCAGTGCCAGACCCTGAGATCGACTGCGTATCCGGACGAATCCAGTGATAGGTCCATCCTCACCCTCCTGCTCAATGCTCAAGTTCGCAAGAGCATCCTCGCCTGGATCATAGTTAGCAAGAGAAATCCACGCTCTTCGCTTGGGTGGGACTACTTACCAAACACACTGCGAGCATACAGGTTAGCGCTCAAGAATTGGCAGTCGCCCTTGAGGCTAGCCTCGGGAGTCAGGCAGTTCATATTCGTGCAGGCCATCAGCTGGTCCAGGAACTCGCGCAGTGATTTGGCCTTGGAGTTGATGTTGACTTTGTTCTCCCATTCAAACTCCGTCCACATGTTGCGGAATTGAGTCTCCGTGCATGTCGCTGGCTGGATGTAGTCCATAATGTCCACATGCAGGTCATTGAGGATCACAACGTTGGTATCGGTAGAGTGAGCACCGTCGTACACCACATTACCAAAGATGACGCCAGTGTCAGTAGATGAGACCTTGATCGTGCACTGAACATTGTGGAAGTCGTGGGGTCCTAGGTTCTGGGTCGTCGGGCGCTCAACAACCTTGAGGTCACCCAAAGTAGCAAACTCCACTGACAGGTTCTGAAGAGTTTCGGTGGTCTGGTTGACCAGTAGAACATCGAGAACAATGTCAAACTGGTGGACCTTGACATATGCCTCGGCGTAAACGGGATCCGAGAAACCGGTCAACTGAACCACACGGCTCAGCTTAGACGACAGGTCCTCAGCAGCACCTTCGCCACCAGTTGCCCTCTCCAGATCCACCTCAATCTCGTCCAGGTTGTCTGTCGTGTTCTTCTTGGCGAGCTGTCGGATCTGAACCACATCATCCACCTGCACAGCTGTCTTGGCCTTCTCGGACGCCTCCTTGGCAGCCCGCTTCTTCTCCTCGACCTGAACCATAGCACGGAACGCCTTGCGGGTGTCGTCCAACCAAACTGACTCGAGCTCCTTCTTCTCCTCGAATTCGGCGAGGGAACGCACGCAGGACATGATTCGGTCCACGGAGTCCTCATCAATAGGAGCCTTCACGAACTGCGATTGACCAACCCGGATGATCGAGATCATGATGAGCATGGCCTCGGCCCGGAGAGCATTGGTTCGCGCCTTATCTGAAGAAATTTCGGCATGTCGCATGACAAGCTTGACAAGAGTCGAGGACAACACGGTCGACAAATAGTAATCGCCATCGAGGATGAGCTGACGCAGAGGGGGCTTCTGGGCCGTCTTGACGGCTTCAAGTTTGGCTGCCGCAGACGATTGGCTGGTCAGGGCGGTCTCAGTGGCATAGGTGCCGTCGGCGAGAACCTTGCGAGAACCGGTGGGTGCCACTTGCTTGGAAGTTCCATTCAAATGTTCCTCGGTCTTCTCGTCGCCATCCTGGGAGTCCAACAACCGTTGCTCCGAGGCAAGAATGGGCATCTCGCCCAGGCTAGCACGTATCCTCTTCCAAGCTTCCCGAATGTCCTTCTCCTCGAGCGAGTACTCGCCGATAATCCACAGGATCCCCCTGTACACCTTTCCGCCTCGGACCTCTCCAAGGGTGGATACCAGACGCTGGATAATTGTGGTTCGGAGATTGGGGAACTTCTCGACAACTTCTTTGACAAAGTTGATGACATCGACGGCCGAAGCATTGTTAAAGTCGGCGATAAAATCCATCAGAAGCTCGACAACGCTGGAAGCGACCTCTGAGAACTTGATGGCGCACTGATGAATAGAATGAATGAGGAGAGACCGGTATTCGGTGTTCTTCTCATACTCTTGATCGACAGTCTTGGCAAGTTCCTTCTTGAGCAGAAGAACAACCTCCTCCACATTCTTGCTTGACACCATCTCAAGAGCGATGCTCAGCGCCTTTCTCCGCACATCGATATCAGTGCTGGAGAGCACTCGCAGAATCTCCATAGTCAGATCGTCCAAGACTCCCTCATTCTTCTTGCGCAACTGGTCAACGCGATCAAGCACGATGAGTTTGACATTGTTATCCGCCTCCTTAATGCTCAGCTCGATAAACTTGGCGGCGGCGGCCTTGACAGCGACAGGGTTGTTGGTCAGAGCAGTCAGGGAAGAAGCGGCCTCGTATACTACGGTGGATACGCCAGCCTCGAGGAGGTCGAAGATTAACCTCAGATAACGGGCCTACAACCACTTATTAGTTATCCATAGAGCTCGTCCTTGGCGCATTCAGACAGACCTTGTTCTGGGAGTTCTGCACGGCGTCCTTGCGGATGAATTCCAGCTCAACCAGTTGAAGAAGTTCCTCTGCGTTAGGGATACCCTCGAAAACAGAGCTCATGTAAAGAAGCGCGGCGTCATGGTTGATGCTGGCCAAAGCCGCGAAGGCATTGCGCTTGCAGGTGGCATCCGTCTCCCCATCCAAGAACGTGGAGATGAGTTCTGAAGCGTCGGGGATGAGAGACGGTGAGTGTAAGTAGATCGAAGACACAGCGAAGACAGCATTCTTTCGGACGTAAGCATGTCGGTGCTCGAGGCAAGACCGCGCCGAGGACAACAACGGCTCAATCAGTTCAGCCTCCCTCAACTTGCAGAGGAAGCGAAGGGTATTGCCACGGATGTACTCGTTCGGGTGCTGAAGATCGTTCCGGATACCGTTGCTATGCAAACATGGTCAGACCTATGCGACCCAGTTCCACAGGCCAAGGGCTATGGCTGAAGGGGGGTAGATAGGTGTGCCTTACCAAACCAGAATCATCTCCTGCTTGAGCTTTCCACTGCTGTCGAGCTTCGGGCAGATCTCATAGTAGAAGTAAAGAAGCTTCTTCAACGGTTTATATTTGGAGGGCATGACAAAACGGATGATGTGCATGAGTAGCGTAGGCATGGGATCTCCGTTAAGCATAATGGTCAAGATGCGCTTCATGGTTTCGACCTTGCTTTCGTCTGTCCCCTTCTCCAACTGCGTGCGCAGATCGGATACGCTGGGGACGTCCGCCGCATTGTCCTGGTGGACAAGGCTGTAAGCGCTCTCGAGGAAGCCAGACATTTTGAGGTGCGTCGCCAACGGCTGGCCGAGAGTTTGTGGTTATGGTTGTTGTAAATGGGGACGTGGCACCAAAGGGGGACGTGAGAGGTGGGATCGGGGAGGTATCGAGCGGCGGTGGGGAGGCCAGGTCAGGGGCGTTCGTTGCTTGGAGCTCTCCAGCTTCAGTGGTCGGGGAAGATTGAAGAATCCGACAAGGCCATTCGATAATTTACCGCAGCGCGCAATCGCTACCGAAGTGAGCAAATCCCCAATGATACCTGTTTTAAGCCAGCTCTTGAGGGGCAGCGTCAGCTTCAAGAAGATCTGTCTGGCCAGAGGGATGTAGAACAGGTGGCACTAAGCGAATCTACGTCTCGGGGGACGGAGTCACGTGAAGGAAGCAAGGGGGGGCAAGCGCCACCCAGCCAAACCTCGGTGAAGGGTCTACACCTTGATTCTACCCCTCCGATTGGTCCGTGCGTGCGTTTTCACCTTAAGTTCTGGCCTTGGTCCCGCAGCTCTTCCTCAGCCTTGCGACCTGAAGTTCCTAATTGACGACAATATCCAAACTTCAAGAAACCGACGAACCCCCCAGTCGCCGACATGTCTGCCTCGAACGAGCCTTTCTATCTCCGATACTAGTACGTCTATCCAGCTTCGATATTTGCGCTGCACGACTTCAGCCCCGCCTCATCCCGCCTCAGATCCTCTATCCTCCTGCTTCTCTCGATCGCAAGCTGATGACGTCCTACCAATAGCTCCGGCCACATGGGCCGTTTCGGTCACGAATTCCTCGGTACGCCTCATTTACCTCTCCTCTCCTTTCGTTTCGATGACGGGACGCTTGGTACTGACGTGAAACGACCAGAATTCGACTTTCGAGTAGTGGGGGATGGGCGCAGCGCTGTTGCGAGATACGCGAATAACTCGAACTATCGTAATGACAGCCTGATTCGCAAAGAGAGTATGACGCACCTACAGCTCAGCAGGCAGACATAGACTGACAAAAGTGCATAGTGTGTGTCAGCTCCGTGATCGTGGACGAGATAAAACGCATCATCAAGTCCAGCGAAATCACAAAGTACGCCAACATCAACCCTTTTGCGGCCAGATCTAACATTGGGCAGGGAAGATGATTCTAAATGGCCACAAAAGAACAAGGACGGACGACAGGAGCTCGAAATCCGGATTGGAAATGATCACATTGCATTTGAGGTCAGTCACGCCAGTCTCTCGAGACGCGGAGAGGGTTACTGACAACCGTGGCAGACGGCCAAGATTGGTTCGTTGGTTGACGTGACAGAATCCGCCGACCCCGAAGGCCTACGGGTATTCTACTATCTTGTCCAAGACCTCAAGGCACTGGTTTTCAGCCTGATCGCCTTGCACTTCAAGATCAAGCCTATCTGAATAGTTGGCGGCAATCAAGAATGCTAAGAGATGGTACTTGGTCGATACCCTAGGTTGGAAAATGGTCGAAGGTGGTATCTTAGCATGGAAGGGGAAGTAATCGCCTGGTGTTGACAGATGACGCCTATTCTTGCTGGGGTTGGCGAAAGGTCGGTGTGCACAGTAGTCTTCAACTGCACACACACACGCACTACGAAATACCGATACTGTCTAATGACAAGGGGAAAGATGAGAAATAGATAAAAAGGGAAACAGCAAAAAAAAAAAAAAAAGAGAAAGGGATAGGGGGGGAGGGCTGTATCTGTCCAAGCACTTCGGGACATCAAGGGCAGATGAGGAAGTCCTGCGCCATCACAGCAGAAGCACCGTCCTCAGGTCGAGGCAAAAGAACGACAATCGTGTGTGGTGCGGGATGTACTATGTAAGGAAAGCCCTGTCAAGACAGGATGACATGGTACGACGAAGTATGGAGTTGTTGGCCAAGAAAAATCCAATCGCAGTTGACTACGCAGGGTGGGATCATGCTATTTTCTTCCATGACTTCCAGCCTCACGCAGGGCTGGCACTCGCACATCCAGCATGTATCAGGACGCGTTGAACAACGCAACAGTGCGGGCACGTGAAAGTCGGTCAGGGACAACGGCACAAGGGGGTGAAATGGTAAGGGAGGGGGGGCAGGCTGATTCTTGTCGCCGCGTTCGAGGATGGGGGCGCACACGATGATCGATGTGGCGGAGGATCCAGGGGCGGCAACGAACAAGTCCCATTGATCGGATGTACCCGTGGATGGAAATAAGGGAACTGTCAAAGCTGAGGCATGTTACGGAGAAAGTAGGTTCAAAGTTGTCTGATTCCGGATCATGCCAAAACGGTCTCGGGGTTAGTGGGGGGCTAGCCGCCGCCCGGATGATATTCGATCAGTTCCGTACAAGCCAGCACTAAATAAGGTACTCCGTAGGTAGAAGAAGTAGCCTCTTTGCGTCCACTCACTGAGAGCCAGCCTACCTGATCTTCCGAGTGACCAGGTAGGTAGGTAACTTCCTGGTTGCCAAGGTCAAGCAAGTATGATCGATGTTCGAAGGTTACGTACGACTGGCATCTACCTACTCACTCAGTCGGCAATCGAAGTTGCTTGTCATCAGTTAAAAACAAAACGAAAAAAAGAACATCCCCCTTGACGAATCCCTACCTACTTCGTACTTTCTATTGGACCCTCATGAGATGAGATTCGAGACCGCAATACTCCGTGCAATTATCTGGTTGCAGCATCTGGCACGGGCCGTTTAAGGGTTGATGGGAGGTTTCTCTTTTCAGCTGCAAGTCCCGCTTGCCGCTGGTCCGCTCACAACATGTGGCAACCCCTGGAAATATCAATATCCAGCCCTCCCAGACGGAGTACAGAGTAGGTAATAGAATCTGGCTGGCCCTGGTCTGCGTCTACATACCAGAACTTTTGATGGAACTTTGAGATATTCAGGCCTTTTTCTTTTCTTTTTCCGAGTCAAGGAACGTACGAAGTACTATAGTGGATGATATATATCTGGGGAAATGCTCGCTTAAATGGAGCACATACAGCAAGTGCTTCCATGTCTTGTGTTTCCATGTCTTGGTCGTACCTGACTTAGTCTCATCGAGGTGTCCGTCGGTTCTGGTCCAAGTCAACTTGAGTCAAGGCCCTCTCGTCCGCCGCCGTCATCCTGACGACGGATCCATCCCTCCACATTTCTTTCAATCCACGATCCACACATCCTTTTCCACCCCCCGGACGCGGCAAGCCGGACAGCCAACCCAGCCGCTGTGCCCCCATGCATTTCGCAAGACGGCTCACCTACAAAGATCGATGCTAAGAGTCACCGCTGCTCAACCATACACGGCGCTATCAGAGTCCCAGAGGCGGGCAAGTACAGTGCCCTGGACCCGGACACCAGCGACAAATCAGGCTCGCGTGCGCCTTCCGCCAGGTCTCCCCATGAAAGGCCCAGCAGCCCATCATCACCGACTTTAGACTTGACCCTTTTCGCCATCGACCCATTTGCGATCTGGCTCGCCTGGGTTGGTTGGTTGCTTGCTGGCTTGTTTTCCTTGTATTATTACAAGCATTCCCTTTGCCATCTTGTGATGGAAACCACATCTCTTTGCTTCCCAAAGTGCTTCGTTGCGCTTAGTGTGTTGTCACTTTTTTAAACCCAACTCTCTTTTCTCCTCTCTCATATATACCCCATGTTCCTCCTGCCCCGAGATCGCCACCCGTGGTGATTGGTAGAACGAACGACTCTCCCGCTATTCGCTCCCTGCTCTTTCGAACGAGCAGCTCAACGAACCGACTTCGAGGCCAGCCCATCCAGAACTGGATCGCTTCCTGGCCTGTCTGATACCCAGAAGAAAAAAGGGAGGCTCTTTCTTTTGCTGTTGCTTTTTTGGCTTGTGCACTTCATCAAACCGTCGCACCTCCCCGCCTAACGCCGCCTTCGTCGCCACGATGCCAACTCCGTCATCCAATCCTCCTGCGGGCTCGACGTCGCCACGGTCGTACAGCTTCTCGACCTGCCCTGACGACGTTCAACATACCCAACATCCCTCTACATGGCAGTCCCACGATGCTGTCCAAGAAAACATCCAACGCGCGTCCTCCCTCTCGATCGATGCCGCTTCCTCGCCCTTGGTCGCCGTCGCGCCGCGTGCGCCCGAAGGCCTCGCCAACGACGATTCCATCGTGTATGGAGGGCGCCCATCTGATGATGCATCGTCAAGATCAGTTACAATGTCGCCTGGGCCGCAAACCTCTATCACCGCAGTCACCTCCCCAGCACCAAGCGGTCCAGAATCAGAAATCAAGAGTCAGGACGCCGAAATCGGCAACCAGTTGAGCCGAGAAGACTCCCACAGCACACGACAAGCGTCGGACTCGGAAACGACGCCACGCGCACAATCGAGGAGAGATTCGGTCGACATTGAGATGGACTCGATTGATGCAGACGTGCAGGAGGATGAGCTATGGTCCCCGTCGATGGGTTCCGACTACTCAAGCATGCGGGTGAGTAGCCAGCGCCGTAAATGATGCAGCAATCTAACTTATTAGGTGATTCCGTATGCGCCGTCCTCATACCTACGACCGGGCAGTCGGTTCCATGGCACCCAACAGTCGGAGAGGCAGGTTTACGATGTCCAGGTTGAAATCAAGCACGTGGACTTGCGAGAATCTTTCCTATGCGGGTACTTGCGCATCCAAGGTTGGTGCATCTGCGCCCAGGATCGCCGATAACGTCAAGCGCTGACCACTCGAATAGGACTGACTGAGGACCACCCTACCCTAACGACCTACTTCGAGGGCGAGATCATTGGCACCAAGTACAGCTTCTTCACCCAGCACGATAACTGGGGTGCAAACAGCAAGGTGGATTTAAGCCATTGGGGCAAATTCACTGCTTTCCGCCCTTTCCAAAAACAGGCACGCAAAGGGCCTGTCACCATTCGGGATGTCGCTCAAAGGGACACCATTTTCATGCGATGGAAAGAACACTTCCTCGTACCCGACCACCGAGTTCGGACGATTTCGGGCGCGAGCTTCGAGGGTTTCTACTATATATGCTTCAACCAGGTCAAGGGTGAAGTCAGCGGGATTTACTTCCACTCCAAGAGCGAGAAGTACGTGTCTTCCCAAACCAAGCGTCGCATCTGGCATATGCTAACCAACCCCTTTTACAGGTTTCAACAATTGGAACTGAAGCATGTCGCGGATCGGGGATGCTTTTCTGCGACCGAATTCCGGTAAAACACGCAAAAAAAAATTATGTCGGATCATCGCGTGTTGCGAACGCTCGTTTTAAAGAGTATGGTACTATATATGGTATTGCGCCGACCTAGCCGGCTTGGTCGGAGAAGGATTCACATACAAGCAAGCACATAGAAGAGAATTGGGATAGGCATGAACCCCTTACGATGCCACCGAACTGGCCTAGGCGAATGATGCGGCTTCCTGAAGCGTGGACCTTGGAGGTTATATTTTCATTGCGGAGCACGGGAACATTCGAGGGAAAGCGGGAGGTTGCTTCCTGTATACATGTGTTTATTCATCAGCCTGAAACTTGTGGAAATATCCGCGCCGGAATGGGTTAAGTTCATTGGCCGTTGTCCCGTTTGTTGTGACTTTCTGTCGGTTTTCGTAGGCTTGGAGAGCGTCTTGAGAGATTTGCAAGTCTGGTAGACGACGATAGGTGATCAACTTCCTCGACCCTAGACAAATCAGCCAATCAAGTCGGTTAATTAGATAATATCAGAGGGGGGTTCACATTTGTTGAACGGCTGCACGCAGACAGAGACAAGTTCAAGGCAAGGGTGTGTCGGGGTGGGAATTTCTTGCTCCTCATCGTTTGCGGTTGGCATCCAGAAGGAAAGCCGCCCATTGTCGACGAGGGTCTGGGCAGCAAAGGTAAGGATATCATCAAGCATGACCAGAAAGCTGTAGGGTTTCTTGGGTGGGATGTAGTCGGGGTTCCTAAACACCTCGGGTCAGTTCAAGAGTCAATAGGGAGGTCTGCTCGAAGGCCACCAACATTGCCTTCTTCTTTCCAATATCTACCAGCCAGGGTGTCTTCTCCGGGTCTCGGATGCCGAGGACTCTCAATCCCTCTCTCACGCCGTATGGAGGGTCGCAAACAATTCCGTCCCATATTCGCTGTTGTCTCCGAATGGGCGTGTTTATCAAGTCCGCGGACAACACACCTCCCAAATAAGAACCAAGACCATACTGCTGGAAGTTCCCCTGCAAACTTCTCTTCCCGCCCTCGCCCCGAATACTCCTCCCGTCGATATCGCTTCCCCAAGCAAACGCGCCGAAGTGGGCACAGGCGATGGGGAACGATCCTGTTCCGACAAAGGGATCGTAGAAAAGTTTCCCTGGGGCGGCTAGGGCGATGTTTGCGGTAACCAGAGCGAGTTCTGAGTCCATGCTCGTGGTGGAGATGTAGCCTCTCTTTTTGAGGTCGAATTTTACAAGAATATCACGAGAGGAGCTCGCCAGGAACCTGCAGAGGTAGATGGTTGTAGGGTCGGGGATCCCCAGGGGCACGCTGTTGAATGGCCACAGTTCGAAGATGGTGAATGTCTCGTCCGGATTTGACATTCTGATCGGTCCCTCAAAGGCCAGGAATCGAAACGAGTTTATAAGCTCAAGTCTCTTCGGGTGTGACCGGGTTCCCTGGTACGGCTCAACGGCGAACTTGAATGACGATGTCTTGTACTGATCCCATAGGTGAGAGGTTCCCGACCTTACGGCCTCGTGGACCTCTTCCAGAGTGCTTCCGGAGCCCCAAAGTTCATGGATAGACTGCGCCAAAATCGATCTCCGGATGAGTCGCTTTGCAGACTCGGATGAGGGCAGGCGGACGATACAGAAGGGGTTCTATCAAGTGTGAGTATATAGGAATGGTTCGAGGCCATTGATGAACGCACATCTTCGCTATACTCTAATATTTCCATGTCTATATCCTCTATGACTGCAAGAGCCTTGATCTCCGCCAGTCGAAAGGACTCGTGCGCCTGAGCGAACTTGATGAGGAAGTTCATGATGGGTGTGCGTTTCTTGAATGGGTGAGATTTTAGATAGAAGACTCGAATGGCTCAACCTCAAGGTTCGTTCCCCAGGCCGAGGACAGCTCGGTTTCCTGCTAGGAAACTTCTCCTCGCTCTTAAATCAAAGATTACGGTAAGAGAGAAAATCTATGAGGCTCTTGAGACAAGCTGCAGGTTGGAATATTTGAGATTGGGTTCACTCAAGTTGTGGTGGTGAAGCGACAAATATTCCCGATGAAACGCCGGCTAAGAAACGCTGCGATTTTCTGGGTCGTCTTCAAGAACCTTGACACTTTGACCTCACATTCACAACTCCAACCAATGTTTTAACAAACAGCACCGTCATTTTTGTAAAGAGGAAGAGATCGGTATTCGTTTTACTGAGTCGAACTAGAAATGTTTCCTCAGGGTACTCAGTCAATCTACCAGTCGCCGAAATGCTTCGTCACATACGGCACCATGGGCCATCTGGATCCCAAGCAGCCACCGCACAAGGGGAAGCCGTGGACAGAGATCATGTCACAGAACTTTATACATAAGGTGATTTACAACTCTTGCAGCTCATCGAATTACATTTGACCAAGTAGATCCTAGGTTGATTTAATCGTTCCCGCGGAGGTTTACCCGGATGTCCACGAGAAACTGGTGAACTCGAAAACCCCCCCTCAATACTCCAAGGTGACCATGACCCTTGGGGACATTCTCGAAGGCGGCTTCTTCAATGAGTACATCAAAAAGGGTATGGAAGTTCACTCTTTGTCCAAGATGGGAACCGAGATTGACTCTAGCTGCTAGGAAATATTCTCATGTTGTCTGAAGGAAAGACAACTGTCGGTACCTTATTCACATTGTGCGAAGGTATGACTCAAGATGTCGCCGAAATGTGCAGGATCTTACGTTTCGCAGGTACTTTGACACTCTTCCTCGACAGGGAGACCTATGAACGTGCTGGCCTCGTAGGCAAGCCCTACGGTGCCAAGGGTGGCAGAGGCCAGAAGCCTCGATGGGGTTTGTCTCCTCCATCGCCTCCATCCAAATTGCCACCACAGCTAACACTTGAACCAAGTTGTGTCTTTCGAGCTCAGGAGTCCATCCATGCTTCGCGGGAAGAAAGGTTTTGATCGATTGATTTATGCCTGCAAAAACGTTCTTAACCAGCCCAAGACCTGGCTCTTTTGCAACGTCGCGGAATCTAGTAAGTCTTTCAAACACCTACAGCTACTTATCACACAGGCCTTAGCCTAACACCTTTCCCAGCGCCAGCCCCAGATCCGTTACAAAAATTCTTTCCAGTGACGTTCACTTCATCACCGGGGATTTCTCGAGACCTCGCCGTCCTTCAACCACGTCTGGATTTGGACCCTGACATTCTTGCCAACGTTGACCGTGAGGCCTTCGAGGATGCAGCGACAGAATGCTATGAGTGGCTATCACTCATCCGATTAGGCAGCCCTCGCGTGGAGCCCGGTGATACCATCGATCCTTATCTTTCACGGTACCAGGTGCCGGGAGATGATCCTGTAGAGAGAAAGGTGTGCAAGTTGAGCTGGCAGGGACTCATCTCATCAAAATGGCACCGAGACTTGCTCATCGATGTCCTTGGCACCCTTCCTTCCAGGACTTGGTTTTCCCTCAGCGGCACATGCTTCTCAAAGGGTGTCGCAGGTAATGGCGGCGATCTCACATTCCTTCGGCCACCAGAGAGCGCAGGTAACTACCTCATGTGGGAAACAAGGAGTTCGGAATGAAGGCCTTTTTATTATTGTTTCGATCGTACGCTCCGTTCGTCGCCAATGCCCTGACCCAGGACAGCATCTTCGACGAGTTTTCGCAGGTCAGCTTGGCCCTCGGGTGTGTTGAAGTCGGCGCGCTGGGCTAGCTCCTCGATTCGTCTTCGGAATTCAGGATCGACCTCCTCGGGGATATCTTGGGTCTGATCCATGGTGCCGACGGTTACAGAGAGGCCTTTCGGGGGAGGAGGGATGACTTCGGGCATAATAGCGGCGGCGGTTGACGCAGGATCATCCCCTTGTGTTGCTTCGACCTCGGCGAGGTAAGCCGCAACAGCAGGGAAGTCGCCCTCGGCTTCGATCTTCTCCCTAGCGGTCAATCCCTCCAAGCCTTTGTGATGGATATCAATACCAAGCTCCCCGACGAGGACCTTGGCGGCGTCCAGAGTCTCCACAACGAACAGTGCCGTCTCATTGTCTTCGTCTTTTAGGTTCACGTCGACTTTAAACTCGCGAATGAGCGCCCGGAGGAGATCTAGGTGGTTATAGCTTGCGGCAGCGTGGATGAGGGAGTAGCCATGTTCATCCTGTGACGCCGCGAGGGCTGGGTTTTCGCGAAGGAGGGGCAGCAACGCGGGGACATTATCGGCGGCGAGTAGGTACAAATTCGACATCTTTCGTCAGAGTATTAGCCAATGGCTCGGTAATTTCGATTCGGTAGAATACACTGCGCGAAGTAGCGATGCGTGTGGATGGCGTAAATCGAAAATGCTGTGGTGGGCGATTTTCATGAAGTTTGGCTGGTGTATTTGAAATGCTTGGGGACTTTGTCGTTTGGAGGGGTAGAATCGACAGACAGCCCACATGTTTCCCTGGACACCGCGGCTAGTCCAAATTAGGAGCCTAAATTGCAACTGGATGCACCCTCCCGTCGTCAACTTTATGGCCGACGTCATCACGATGAATAGCTTCATTATTGAAAGGTGCTTTGAAGACAAGGCTAGTTTGGAGAACTAGAAGCAACAGCATAGGGTCTAGACGAGAGAGCTTCTGTACACTACGTGCATTGTCAATAGGGCGCCACATCAACTTAGACATCACGATCCAAATCAAATGAAGGTTGTTTGTGAGAACGAGATATGTGCGACCGTTTATTATCCTCTTCAGGCCGGAATATGAAGTCGTCATGGTCTAAAAATCGATCATCTAACCCAGACACAAAGCCCTATATACTAAAAATCATCATCCTGAACGCCGAATGAGTATCCGGAAGAGCTTTCTTGATATGCGTTCCTTGCTTCGTTACGGCATAATCCATCAAGCAAATACATTGAACAGAGCGACAGCCGCGCCGAGGCCTGCTGCCCAAAGATCGAATTTGGCATGGAAACCAGCGCCATTTTGGTATTCGCTGCATCCCTCTTCTTCGAGATCCGAGCAGGCCCTGGAGCTAAGACTCGAGCAGACCGCTGTCGCCGAAGCCCCCAGTGGTCTTCCACCTCTCTCGACGGTCGTGCCTCCACCGCCGGGGACGATGATCGTAACGCCATATCGGCCTCCATCTTCGAGAACTTCGACGCAGCGGCCGTAGTTCACTTCACAAGCGTCCATGGCAGAACTGCAAGCCTGGCGGTCGGGGAATGTGGTCGCGGCGTATGGGAATGGGAAGTACGAGTTAGGTACGTAGGACACGGGAGCGGTAGCCTCGCCGGTCGGTGCGGAGGCAGGGGCTGTGCCGGTACATATCGCGCTGGAGGGTAGGTAAAGTCAAGTCAGTCAACATGGTTCGCTGAAGCAATTGAGGCGCATCGAAGGCCGGCCGAGAAAAAATGTTTGGCTCTAACTTACCCAGAAGGACAGCAGGCCGGTTCATCGTTGGCGTCGACGGCACATGTCTGGCCGTTCTCGCAGCAGATATCACGAAACTCCTCACCGAGGTCCTCGGAACATCGGAATGTGTTGGCAGGACATGAATCCTCTCGTTTAAATATGAGGGAGGCTGCAGGAGCGTATGTAGCTACCACCGCCGTCGAAGGCGCGAGACATTGGGCTTGGCCTGCGAACAGGCTGAGCCACAGCCAGCTACGGCCAAGCATGTTGAAGTCGAGGTCCGAAGTCGAGATCCGATGCCGAGATGAGAGAAAAGAAGCTCTCGATGTGGGCTGGCGATAGGTAGGCTGGCGATGAAGAAAAGTCTCCGTTCTATTGCATGTGTGGCATGTACGATGCAAGAGTGCTGAAGGTAGGTAGTAGTTCAAGCAGGTCGGGTGAGGCGAGGGAAGGATTGGTAGAAGAGTCCCCGAACTGAGGATCCCTGTAGCCTCGCTCTCTTTTTTTTTTTTGGCGGCTTTCGAGCTCCTAGTGAAGGGGACCTGGGATGATGTCGGTGGGGTAGTCTCCCTTAGATGCCTGCCCCATCCTGTAGCAAGCGCATGGTTGCGCAGGCCAGACCACCTTATTCCCTCTGGCAACAGCTCGTTCGACTCGGTAGCGGCGTTGGAGCCGGGATTTGACAAGGCATGGGATGATGTCATTGGTGGTTGAGACAGTTGACCGAGCAACCCCGCATCCACATTCCGCCCCAACCGATATGAACAAAGGCCATTGATGATTGATGAAGCTTTACATAATCCATTCTATTTACGAACATCCAGCCCTCGCCCGTCATCGCAAGGGGAAGGGGTAGACTATCGATCAGTTTTACTATTGTGTATATTTTCTTTCTTCTGCGGCTTGTCCAGAGTCCTGACTAGTTATCTATCCATCCACTTCTCAGAATCCTCGGACATGAGCCAAGATCTGTCTCAGCCGATCAAGGGCTTTTGTCTCTGGCGGTGGACCTGCTTTGGCGTCATGTTGCTCCAGCTGTTCAACCTCCCGTCGAGCCTCCGCTGCCAGAGATTCCAAATCACCCCAGACTTGATCAGTGTATGCTGTGAGAACGTCGCTCCATTGGTGTAGCCAGTTGCTTCGAGCTTCCGCAACATCTCCGGTGCCCATATGGCGCTGTACTTCGGCCTCGGCTTCGACTCCAGGCTGACTGAGGAAATCCGGCGTGAAATTCAACAAATTGTCCCAGCGCGGCCCAGATGTTGTCGCATTTGCGGGGAATAGTGCTTGTCGAAGTTTCTCCATGGCCTCGGGCGTCATGGTATCGTCTTCAGCCTCGGGGTCCTCAGCACCGAAGAGGACAGCGTCAAGCTCATCAGAGGATCCGTCAAGGAGACTGACAACAGCCAAGCCATCCATACTTTCTTGCTCAACGATTGCCTGACCCTTTTGGAACCCCCCATAATGTTGACTCTGATGTTGGGTTTGATGATGTAGCTCGGGGCCTCCCAGGTTCAAGGTTGCTTCCGTACCAACGAACTCGTTGAAGGCCTGTTCCGACGCTCCGGAACCCGATGACGCTTGAAACCGTAACGAATCGCCTGGCACCGCTGGGCGCAACCTGTGCGACGAAGCCTCCCCGGCGTTTAACGAACCTCCTTCGATGCTGCTGATACCCGAACTGCCCTTTCCCGCAGGTTGCTGGCCGCCTGTCAACTCCGGCCCTGTGCCGAAAGCATTCAGTGCGAGTCTACCAGATGCTTGGAGTCGGTCGGTAATGGATGGGGATTCATCGCTCGAGTTATCCTTTCCCTTTCCTTTGGCATTGCCAGATGGCCTGGTAGCATCGTCCGACTGGCTCTTCCCAGGCGGGCCTTGGTTGCTGTCGTCCATAGCGTAGGTAATTCTTTCAGCGCTCTGGGAAATGGAATGTTGTAAACTTCGCAGCAACCTCAAGGAGACTTTGAGTTGTCGCAAGTGTCCGTTGAGACCAAGACCCGAGACTGACGCAGGGTAGGCGTGGTATTCTGTGTCGCAGCTATAAACGAGTGCGACGCTAGATCCGTTTAGCTGCTATAGATGGACGAATTCATTCAATTGCTGATCCTGAGCACATGTCACAACCCAATTATCAGATCTGTATTCTGCGCCGGGCGGACGAGCGGGCGCGGAGCAGATGGATGGATCTCTTCAGTCAGGAAACCAAATGGAGATAAGCGCAGGTTCTTGAGCGACCGATTGACACCCGCCCAGAATGTCCAATCCGGACGGCTGCGGGGTGGCACGCGAGTCCCCCGCGACAAACTCAAAGGAGGGAACTACCCTAGACCCTCCAGTTTAGCCCATCCAAGGATGGCATGCCACGCCAGACCACGCCATGCGTCAACTCGATGTGAGACGACCTTGCACTTGGTCGGTGAGCTACTTTGGTAAGAGAAGACGAGCTCCTTTCGAAGTCCTAGCTCTTTACGCCGCTACATCGGGAGCTTTTAGGAAAGAGGCGGAGGTTACCCTGTTGACAACTGAGGCATCTCTCAAAATAACCCCTCCCTTCCCCCACTTTTTCGTGGTCGTTTGAAGAGCGGTGTTCTTCCAGCAAAAGCAAGTAAGCTATGAGCCAAGGCGCACACGGGACAATCCCCACCTCAGTCTGTCGCCTCACTTCGAGGTACCCATTGTAGGTGAGGCAAGGGAGCCACAGAGGACGTCAACAACGTCACGTAAGGTAAGGTACCTTGCTTTAGGTAGCACAGGTCGTTGGGCAGCTTAGCCAGCTCATCGGTCAGGTTAGGTCATTGACATGGATCTATTAGGTGGCGCTGCCCTACCAGTGGGCTGCTGTCAGTGGCTCGTTGCAGTGCTAATTGTGGCGCTCCCTCTAGCTTCCCAGCGCTTCAGCGCCTGAAAGACAGCACCAATGTGTGGCTCACGCACCTCCAGCGACACAACGCACCATCCGACCCCCGCCAGCCGATCTATCCACCCACCACCACCCACCATCGCCTGTCCCGTCCCATCCCAAAGCCAGAGCAGACAAGACCAAGCCAACCCAAAAAACCACCAAACCAGAAACCTGCAACCTTACCCTTGGGCTCTGCTGCGTCACATCACGTCCCCTCACATCTCAAAGAGCAACAGGAACCTTTTTTCTGCGGCATCCCCCCTCAGCTCTCGCCAGCTCCCACCCTCAGCGCCCAGTGTTCAGCCCTCATACTCGTGAGGTCCGCCCACCGAAACCCCAAAGACAGCACATAGCTCAGCACAGACGCCTTCTCTCCCTCCATACGTACTTCTCTCCCTCACTTGCATTCTCGTCGCCCGCTCGCCGCTTCTTCTGCCGCACGCCGCCCACCTCCACCACCACCCTCTTCAGCCTCGGACGCCGGCCGACCTTACCTCCATCATCCACCGCCGTCCTCCGATCGTCCCCCGTTCACCCCCCCCACCGCTCCCACGCTGAAGCAAGAACGGTGGCAGCCAAAAACCCCGGCGGCGATACCGACTCGAACCTCCCCCGCCGCCGCGACGACGACCACCAACACGACCCCGATATCACGATCACATCGCCCCCCTCCACAACCACCACCCCCGCCACCCC
>JABFFI010001197.1:0-28944 GCA_013623725.1 Fusarium robinianum
ACCCCCCCCCCCCCCCCCCCCCCCCCCGTCCTGAGCCCGTTTCTCCCTTCATCAAGTTCTGATACCTCACCTCTAGGTCAGGGCCATCCGTTGTTCACAAGCAAACTCCTCTTGATCCCAGCGCATACCAGGAGAGCCTTAACGCTGGAACTCAGGCCCCTCAACTGACCAAATCTACCGTCCGTTACTGGTCAGACTTCTCTCGTGTCTTCTACCACCCGAGGTCGCTTGTCCAGCTGTACGACTTCGAGCTCAATTCCACCACCATGCCCTTTGAGCGCTTCTCCATGGGCACTGAGCTCTTCCAGGTTCTGGACCGGGAACACGAGTTGGTGGATCGCGATTGGCGCCCATTTGCTGAGGAGTGTGATCGGTTACAGGGAATTCAGGTCTTCACTACTATTGATGATGCCTGGGGTGGGTTCGCTTCCTCATACCTGGAGGCCCTGAGGGACGAGTATCCCAAGACGTGCATCTGGGTTTGGGGTTTGCAGAGTCCAATGCTTGATATCCCGAGAGCTAAGCGCAATCTACGACTTGCCAATGTCGCCCATAGTATCGACCAAGTGTGCGGCCAAGCCTCTACCCTGGTTCCTCTTGCCCTGCCCGAAGGCGGCATGTCCTCTAGTATCTCCTTGGACAGTCGATCACCGTGGCACTCATCAGCCCTCATGGGAGCTGCGATAGAAACAGCCACCCTCCCGTCTCGTCTGACCTCAGACGCTGCTGACCAGCCTAGCTCGTTGGACGACCTGGCCGAAAGTCTCAACGCTGCTGGGAACCAGCCCCTAGCAAGCTTGCAGCTGTCCATTGCGCCCACGAAGGAGGCTGCTGGCGACAACCGGATTGAAGTTGATTTTTTCCAAGTAGGACGACAGCGGTGGCCCAAAGAAGACCGGCAACCGAAGATCTTTGGCCAGGTATTGTCGTGTCGAGATCTTGACCCTCGAGAGGACGACGATCAGAACACACCTGAGCATCTAAGATACTATGAGCGACCCGTCATTGGGAATCCGGTGGTGCGCAAGTAAGCCAACTTTTCTACTTCCCCCTTACAGCAAGTTCCCGAGGAAATCGTACCAAGCTAATACACTCAAGATACGAGACCTCGCTCAGATACCCGTTGCTGGACAGCTACCCACAAATATATCCCGAATACGCTGAACTGCCCAACGTAGGAACCCAGACTACTCTGTCTACCGATACCTCGATGGCGCAACGTGTCAAGAACCTGCGGTCTGAAGCCATACGGCTGGTTGGATTTGACGATCGGGAGGGCTTAGGCAACGGACTGGCTGAGCTCGCAGATGCCTATCAAGACGGTTGGTTTAGTGGCAGCGACGAGGATGACGACGATTTGTGAGGAATACCAAGAGAAATTAAAAGTTCACGAGCCACTCTCCCAACTCAGAAAAGAGAGTGAGGCTATGTTTTGAGTGAGAGACTTCGCTCTGGCTCTGACTTCCCCCCCTTGTGTCTTGCCTCACACCTTCAAAGTCAAGGCATTACTCTCTCCATCGTTCACTTCAACGGACACGGAAAAGATGCTTAGGTGAAGGGCCTTGATCGGCCACAGCTACGCTTGTATTGATCTAGCAAAACAGTCTTCCTAACTACAAACACCATATACGGGGGACTTTGGTAGATTTGATGGGATATAAGTTTCCCAAATCCTACCCTCACCTCCCCTCGTTTGTGACGCCGTCCCGGACGGTTACTCTCTGTCGCGCAGCAGGCAATGCCTCTGCTATAGTATTAATGTAATATTATTCAACGAATCCGAAGGTTCAACCCTAATGGCAACCGGGTTGAATTTGTCGCGGGGGCTGTTTCAGTCGAGCCCTCTAAGCGATGGATATCGAAAATCAGCTTTTCGCAAGTTAGTCGGTGATGGATAGTTGCCCCTTTTAGAGAGACAGCCATTTTCTGGCAGGCTTGTCCGAATCGTGGGGGTTCGAATCGTCAAACAGCCCAACCGGAAGTCAGTCAGCATGTTGAGAATCAACATCTTTCCACGAGACGTTTTGGGAAATGCGAGGTGCTATACTCAGCCAACGGCCGCGACCGAAGCCTTTTGTCTCTTTGCGGGCGATGTATTTTCCTGCTTACACATCAGTTTGTCCCTTCTCCCTAAATTATGCACCATCGACGACGGCGCGGTTGCTACTGGGAGGGTTTGTGTGCAGATAGAATCAAATACCTCTAGAGGGCCACGCTTCTTGCCGTTTGGTGCGCCTTTGTTGGACTTTCTCTGTGGCTTCTTCTCACTGGCGTCGAATACATCATCTGGGAGGTTGAAGCTGTTCGTCCGTCAGCACGCCAATGCGTGGCATTGCCTGGCAGGCCGACCGTCCCAACTCACTTTCGAACATGCTGCACGCCAATCGAGACCAGTTCCTTCAGATCGTCCTGGTACTTCTGCCACTGAGTGCAGAGGGTCTTGAACTCCTCGACTTGGTACGAAAGGTCGAGAGATTTGGCGCCTGTCAAGTTAGCAAGGTCAAGCCGCCACGGTTCCTCCACAAGATGGGCGTGTTGCGCCTGTGCCACGCAGTAGGCTGCGTGTCTGTACATACCTCCGCTCAGCTCCAGGCCGATGTAATGAGTGGTGGTGTAGACGTCGGCACCCGAAGGCTTCGCTGCCGGTTTGGACTCTACTGGCTGCTCTTGCTTGACGTGCGTGCCATTCGCCATAGGTTCGGCTTTGATGGGCTGGCCCTCTTCTGTTTGCTCGGGCTTGATGAGCTTGCCATCTTCCGTCTGCTCGGGCTTGATGAGCTTGCCATCTTCTGTCTGCTCGGGCTTGATTAGTTTGTCGCCTCCTGCAACCTCGGCTTCCACCGCAGGCGGCTCCGAAACGGCCTCAGTTGCAAGAAAGTCAAGGCTGCCTTCCTGGACAGACTCGATTTCCTGGTCGTTCTGACATCGGTGTCGCCGCTCGTACCCTTTGTTGAAGGCATGGGCCAGCGCGATCGCTGGGTGCTGCTCCAGCTTTTGAACAAGCATTCGGACCTTAGACTCGACATACCCGGACCAGACTTTGTGGGCTTCCTTGGTCTTGCTGGCTGATATCACGGAAATGTAATACTTGTAACCTGTGGTGAAGAAAGTGTGCTTGACGAAAAGATCGCTCCAAGGACGCTTGCCCACCATGATGCTCTCTGATATTTCAAGTCCACGCTGGAGCTCCCGCTTAATGATGCTCATCGATGAGCGTGTGATGTTGAACGTGGCACACATTGAGGGGTAAGCTGGAGTGATGACGGGCATCAAGTGGAACGAGTCTCCCTTGTAGACCTGGCGAAGACGGCAGTCTAGTTAGTAATTTGGTGATGGCGGTGTTTGCGAGTTCAACATACCTTTGGGTTCCACACTCGAACGGGGAGCGGCCCGCTCTCGATGGGCTTGAGGAGAACAGGCTGTGGCCAGCGCCACTGGCTCATGACGAGGAAGAACTTGTTGACAATGACGGACGTTTCGGCTTTGGGGTAAAGCTGGCATACCCGAGCCACAAGCATCGCCCAGGCCACGCCACCTGGGAAGCCCATGATATTGGCGTAGACGGCGCGTCGCTGGGCCCAGAGCTTGATAGCCCGTAGAGCTCGCTTGAATGTGCTCTTTTCTGGGACCAGGGCCAGGATCTCGTCCGTCACGCGTGTGCCGTTGAGTGATCGCAGCTCGGCTTCGTCAAGACCCCGTAGCAGGCCTGAATCCTTGAGGCTGTCGAAACCGGGAGCGATCTGTTTCTGAATGATCCTAGAAAAAATCAAGTCAATGCTAATGCCCGAGTACTCGAACTTGATGATGGGCACAAATGCGTCTGTCACAACGGCTAGATCGGTGATGGCGCCTTTGGGAGCCATGGAAACCAGCAGGTCGGGAAAAAGTTCGAAGTAGTCATCGCGAGTGACGTATTTCGGGGCGACGATGAGGGTATCAATATCGGAACCCGGTCCAAAAACACCTAGGCGGAAACTGCCATAGGTGAAGACTTTGCCACGGGCGTTTCGGACAAGGACTTCGTTGTTGGGGTCTTTTGTCTGGGCGACGCGGCGAACAAATTCATCGCAAATGACCTGGAGGGAGTCTAGGACCTTGTGCCTGAGGGGATCGTCAATTCTGTGCTATGAGTAGAGATAGGCCAAGAGCCTCGACGGGACCGACCTTTTGTCTGTATCGGATGGGCTCTCGTAGGTTTTCTGGCGTTTCAACTCTTCGATAAGAGCATCGCTGGCGCGTTTCTCGGCTTCGGTGGGTAATTGCGTCGAGATGGGCGGCGTAACGCCGAACGCCTGGTCTGTAGCCATGGTCTTGGCCTAGGGGCACCCCAAGTCAACGCCGGCGATGATTGTGGTCGTGGAGCGGCGAAGGGGAGGGAGCTGAGCGACGGTCGACCTTGGGGCCCGATGACGCGGCGACGGGAGGGCGACGGCGAAGTCGTAAGGGATAGGACGAGACAAGAATGACACAGGCAAATGGCAACTGTCTAGGCAGGGAGGTTTGTTTTTGTCGCTTCTCGGCCTTGCTGGGGAACTTGGTTGAGGGAAGATGGCCTGTTCAAGCCTCTCCCAGGGCGGCGTGCAAGGGAGATGCTGAGCACTCCAGGGTGTTGAAGCACTGGTATGAGGGCGAATACTGGCGTCGGGCTGGTCGTCGGAGGTAAGGGATGATTGAAGAAAGACTAGATAAGAAAGATGCGCTGGTGGTGGAAATAGAGAAGAAGGAAACACGATTTCTTTGATTGGGTTGACCGAAAGCTGCGAGGCGCGGCGAGGCTGCGTGAACGCGTTTGGCCAATTTGGCTGTTTGATTCAAAAAAGAGAACAAAATGTGGAGCCTAACTCCTCAGGCCATACACTTTTTCCTGGCGATGGGTGATGGGAGGGAAAGCTTCCCACATGTGATGTGCTCAACGGACCATAGAGACGGGAGGCACGGAGTACTTACAGTACCTACTCCGTGCTTTGTACCTTGTAGGTCTTTTTACCCTGTTCAGGTACCTCTGAATTTTAGGGTTTCTAGGTACCTATTTGTTCTCTTTCTCACAAGGGAAATTGACGGCGAGTAGGAAGAGATGCTCAATCGGCTCGATATTCATTAATCTGATACCATGCTGGCACCTCTGGCACTCTTTTAATTATTCTAGATCGTGCTTGTGTGCCTTGTTGATTCATCCATGGTGTCAGACGACATTAAAAAAAAAAAAAAGCATCATAGAGTTCTGCATACCTCGTTATCACCCTTACTACGTATTTAATTCTTGAGAACGGGCAAAAAAAAAAAAAAACGAGACTTTCGTCCCAAAAGAGAGGGGAGCGAGACCTCAGATGAGCAAATCCAGAGACATTGGTGCTGGTGTCTGCCCAACCGTTTCGCTTCGCTGACGCCTGGCTGCGCTAGCGTCATGTACGTGCGCCCCCTTACAGGCAAGACCCTCACCCTAGAAGCCTCAAAACTCTCTCTGCCTGATGCCATTCATCCCCCCCATAACACCGCATATATCAATAGAGTGGGGTACATGATGTATTAAACGGGGCGTGCAACCCACCCTCCAGCCCACTCCCCGCCCTCTGCCCTGCCACTGCCCTGCCACCTATTGACACTAAAGTTCAACGCGAACGCGGTACGAAGTTTAAGGGCATTTATTTGCTTGATGAGCAACTGCCCATCGATTGACGACACCACCTCTTAACCCTCATTCACAGAGTAAGGTATTCTTCAGATACGTGAGAGCCAAGAGAAAATACGCATTCTACTTTTTTCTCCCTCTCAACCCTCTTTGCCATACTTTTTCCCCCTTCCCGTCCCCGCCGCGATCAGCACCACCATGCCACCATCGTCAAAGAGAGCCTCGAGGGCTCGCCGCGAACCGCGTAAAGCTGCTGCCGCTGGGCCCGCCGATGTCAACGAATCGTCGCCCACCCGTCCGGCCAAGCGTCGGAAGAAGGTGCGTTAGAGAGGATAAATGGGAATAATATCCTTTACTGTCCCGCTGCCTCGGCCGAAACCTCAGACTGACGTGCCATCTTCTGCGAATCCAGGCCCACGAAGACGAATCACTCCCCACCAGCAACGACGACCAGCTGGTGACCCAAGTCACTCACCACCTCCGGAATGAGGCTGTACAGGCCAGCAAAGATCACGCCAATTCAATACATGAAGCCAACGAAGACGGAGTCAAGGCCTTCGCCAAGGTTGCTGCACAGGACTGGACCTTCTACATCACCAAGCTCGCCATCAATATAGGCCGCGCACCCGAGGCATCCCATACCGCACACCCCTCCAATCCCGATACCGATGACGAGGACCAAGTCCATATTGACCTCGGCCCTAGCAAGACGGTATCCCGAGAGCATGCCAGTATATGCTTTGACACCAAAGACGGGAAATGGTTCCTGCGTGTCAAGGGTCGCAATGGTGCCAAGGTCGACGGCCAGGGCGTCAAGGCGGGCTTCTCACATCCCCTCCAGAGCGGCGAGGTAATCGAGATCGCTAATGTCGAGATGATGTTTGTTCTCCCTTCTGAGATTAGTCCTTTGAACATCCACCACATCTTCCTCCAACGCGCTGGACTGAGCGCAGAATCCATTCAAGGCCGATCTTCACGTCGGCAGACCCTCATTGCACCTGCGCCTCCCGAGTACAAACGGCCAGGCACACCTCCATCCGCTCAAAGCGGTCGTGGCTCACATGCCAAGTCGCCAGCTACCAGCACTCCTGCAGTCATGGTTGGCGCCAATGGGGTTGATCTCAGCCTCGACGAGAACCAACACATCAAACCGCAATACAGCTACGCGCAAATGATTACCCAGGCCATCCTGAACGCCCCTGACGGCAAACTAAATTTAAATGGCATTTACACTTTCATCATGAACAGTTATGCATACTACCGTCACCAGCAAGCTGCTGGTTGGCAGGTGAGCCGATCAAGCCGTTATCCCCCACCCTCCGTCATGCTGACCAAGATGAATAGAATTCTATTCGGCATAACTTGTCTCTAAACAAGGCCTTTGACAAGGTAGCACGGACAACCGATGAGCCAGGAAAGGGTATGAAGTGGCAGATTGTCGCTGAAGCTCGGGAGGAGATGGTGCGAAATGCCTTCCGCATAGGTCGCGGTGGGCATCGAGGATCATCGGCCCCCTCATCGCCAAGTCAACTCAGCTACATCACACACGGCCCTAGGGACATGGCTTCGAGGGAACCCATCTCAGCTCGTAAACGCCGGGGGTCACCTCTTGCCTCACCTCCCCCCCGTCCGTCACTACTTCTCGCTCAATCAACCCCAGACAGGTCGTCAGACCGGTTAGGCCGGAGCGCAACCCTTACGGCTGATGGAAGCCCGCTTCCCCGCCCAAGAAAGACTCCTGGAGCCGACTCATCATTCTCTATCTACCAGCCCCAGTCACCGACACTCACTTCCTCGTACCAGGATGAAAGCACATCGTTTGTGACACCAGCACCACCTAGAGTTCATCCTAAGCTCGCCCCTCCCAGCACAGCTCAACGGCCAAGCCAGCATATGCCCACCAGCTCTCCCGCACCATTCTGGAAGTATGCAGACATCGGTAGTACTCCCTTGAGGCCATTGGGATCTTACGAAATGAGCCCCTCCAAGCCCGGCGGCGGGCTTCCCCCCCAGAGTAGTAGCCCCCCTCGCGGCGACAAATCCCCTCTGAGCAGCCCGTCCCGTCGACAAAAGTCAAGTCCACAACCAGTGCCTGAACCAGCCGAACCGGAGGAGGAAGAAGGCTTTGACTTGACGAAGTAAGTGTATCTAATATATCGGGTTGTCGAGTTTCTGCTAACAAGATGGCTATAGGGGTTTCCAAAGCATCGGCGCCTACCATGCGCCCGTCGGAAGAGGGGCGTCTATCGCCAGTGCTTTGCAAGGTCATACATAAGCCAGATAATGCGGCGATTCTTTGTTTGCTTTCACGGTTGTATAATGAGAAATGGATTTAGTAAGGGAGCGGTCATCATGGTTTCGCATATTTTGTAGGCTTAAGCCTGGATATGATGGACGCGGCATGGGTCAACATCAAGATAGATGAACGTGAGAACGATATACGTAATCCTCAATATTTCACTCCCACTCGAGTGCTGTATATCTGACAAGTATGCCTTGGTAGTTGTGAATCGGTGAGTGCGTGCAAATTGTCGTGTGTTCAAATATGATTCCCAGACTGGATTGATTCGTACTTGGATGTGAGTGAAGATATTCATAATCGGGATCACTCAGATCCCTCTATAGCTAAGTCGTATACAATATGTGTAGGCGTGTGAATGCGCCTCTAAAATGCGATAGCTTTTGTGTCAGTCCCGCCAGCCTGCCCACCACCATCCGTCCCAAGATCCCTCCAGGCACTAGGTCCATTCCCGCCCTGCCAATAGTCCCAGTATACATGTACATTTTTCTCAGTTCCTTATCTACTTTTACAATGTAGCCGACGGAGATCGGCGACTTTGAAAGGGCCCGCTTGAGGGGAATGCAGGAGCTCGGCGTCACTACGACAAGTCAAGAGACCTATCGGGCGGCCTGGCCTCGTCTCTTGGGGTTCCCTCGTCCAGGGCGCTTCTTCGAGGACTTGGCCTTCGGGTCACCACCCTCGATGAACTTGATAAGCTCATCAATACTGCGAGAGTCGATCTGTGAGGAGGAAGCACCACGGCCAGCATCGGACGGAGATGCGGCCTGTGCCGGCGATGCCCCGGTGTTGAAGCGGATGCCAGAACGGATGCGGCGGGCTTGGACGTCCTTCGCGTGTTTTGCAATGGAGACAGCATTTTGGGTGAGTTGCTCCAGCCAGCTTTCAGCCTCCTTGGTGTTCTTATCCTCAGGTCCAAGCTCAGCAAGGAAGACGTTGTACGACTCGCGCATGCGGTTCACGGCTCCCTTCGAGTCGCGGTCAAGGGCCAGGGCCTGGGCGAGCTGGAACAGCAAGGTGGCAGAGTTCACCGACTGCTTGCCAAAGACCGACTCGCATACGCGCAGCGACTCCTCGAACCAAAGCCTAGACTCATGGTAGGCCTTCAGGTGCTGAAGCATGACAGCAGCATTGTTGAGGGTAGTAATAGAATCCGGATGACCAGGTCCATAGATGATCTTCCACATCTTGAGCGCGTGTTTAGAGTAAACTAGAGCACCCTTGCTGTCGCCGACCTGGTGCAGGAAAAGGCTGAGGTTCAGATAGTTGAGGAGTGTCTCAGCTGAGTCGACACCAACGGTCCGCTCCGCGACGATGATAGCCTTCCTGGCGAGTTCGACAGCAGCCTCCTTGTCATCGAGCTGGTAGTACAGCATGGACAAGCTGTTGTAGACACGGGCAACCTCTGGATGCAGAATGCCATAGATCTGCTCGTGCAGTGATAGCGACTCCAAGAGGAGCTCTTGGCCAAGCTTCTTCTGGTTTTGGATAATGGAAATACGGCCAGCTTCGAGAGCCTCCTCGGCTAGGGAGCTACGAGGGCAAGAGTCTTTGATGATCGGAACCAGGTCAACAACGTCGTCAGGGCTGAAGGTATGGAGGTTGACCGGGGCGGCAACAACAGGGGGCGAAGCCTCGCGGGCCTTGCTCTTCTTCTTCTTCTTGCCGGATTCGCCGTTGGCCTGGCCATTGGTGGCAACTTGAGGGGCCTTGGGGGCCGCGGCAGCAGCAGCAGCAGCCGCCTCCGCAGCTTCACGCGTGAACGAATAGTCCTTGGCCTGCACCTGAATGCCGAGCTTCAAGCACACCTCACGAAGAAGTTGGGTGGGCCGGACCTGGTTGTGCCACTCATCATCAAGTTCAAACCGGAAACGGTCGAGAGCCTGCTCTTCGATGTTGTCACGAAGACTCTCGGGGGTGACCTTCTCGAATGACCAGTCGGCGTCAGTGTAGAGTGTTCGTAGGGACGAGTCGACCTCGGCAACTGGCTTAGCGTTTAGGTTGTGGCCAAGCAGGCAGTTCAGGAGATGGGCAATGCAGGCAGGGACGGCCGGAACAGGCAGATGGCGCAGGTAGACAGCAGCCGCATGCTTGAAGCATCGGGCCACCATATCCTGGACGCAAATCTCGCGCAGGCACTTCAGTCTGCCGTCGGTGGAGAGCTCAGCCACCTTGCCCAGATACCTCACGTTGATACCGCGCTTGTGAAGCAGCCGGCTAAGCGACTGACCATCCATGGGGAAGCTGATATCGGACTCGGAAAGCTCACGGAGAAGATCAGGAATAACCTGCTGTCGGAGATAGACACCGGCTTCCTTGACCTCCTTCTCGTCAGCGGCGAACTCAGCCTTCTCTTCTTCAGTCTGAGGCACTTGGCCGCTGAAGGCATCAGGGTTTAGCGAGAACTTGAAGCCGGACAGATCTGGCTGGTTCTTCTCGGCCTTGGCTTCTTCTTCTTCGCCTTCCTTGGTCTCGTCTTCCTTGGCCTCATCTCCCTTGGCCTCGTCTCCCTTGGCCTCGTCTCCCTTAGCCTCGCTCTCCTTGGCCTCGCTCTCCTTAGCTTCACCTTCCTTGGCCTCCTCACCTTCGGTGACTGCCTTCTTAGCCTCGCTGCGGCGCGCAAGCTCCTTATCAACCCACTGCTTCATCCTGTATCGTCCGAACGAATCAACAAGCTCGGGACGCAGGACGGTCATGCGGTGGGGATAATCTTCTTCGAAATCATCATCCTCCTCGTCCAGCCAGGCGACATCTAGAGGAGTGATTCGGTACAAGTCCAAAACGTACTTGCGACCATCCGTGCCCATAAGGCCCTTGGTCTCCACGCTAGCCTCAAGATCGAAGCGCTTGCCGTCCTTGTCCCAAACAGGGTGCTTCTTGACCTTCAACGACTTGGACAGTTGAGCAAAAGGAGCGGCGAATCGCTCGTCCGCAGCAACGATATCCTTTCCATCGACAGCACCGTAATCGATCTGGTTCTCGCCAGGATCGCGCTGCTTGAAAATTCCAGGAACAATGCTCTGACCCACGATGCGCTTTCCAACATAGTCAACAACAATGGTAGCAGGGGTGAAGAGACCTTCGATATCGAGCTGGTTGACCAGCTTCACACCAGCAACATCCTTGCCAGTGGCGACGCGGGCAGCCTCATCACCACCCTCAGAAGTAAAGGTACCGACACCATCGGCGCCGAAAGAGAAAAAGATGTTGTTGTAGACAAAAATCTGGGCATCCCTGCACTCAGTAGGGTTCAGGGGGGCGATCTCACCCCGGGCGACCATCACAGCGCCTCGAGTGGCGGCGTCGTTGTAATCGGCAAAGAGCTTGGAAATGAGGCGCTCGCGGAAGACCCTGTCCTGCACAGTCTCGCGAGGCAGCTCCTTGGCAGATTGGAACTCTTCGTTCCAATCTCGAAGAGTGTCAGTGTTCTCGACACCAGCCAACAGGTACGTTTCCTGAGATCGCGTGGTATCGGGGAGATGTGTGCACAGAGAAGAATCTGGGGAGGGAACGGCCCAGGGTGCCGAGGGAATGGCATTTGTGATCTGGAAGGTAGCTAGCGGGTCCCTTTGGTTGTTATACTCCTGGAGCTGTGTGAAAGAGGCGGCAAAGGAAGGAGAGACGAGCCCGATGAGAGTAAGAAGAGAGTGGGCTGATTGTCCCTTGGGAGCGGGTCTGGGGAGAGGATCGAACTTGGCGTTGGACGACTTATTGACGAAGAAACCCGAGACATGGGCTGTGATCTGATACTGCTCGCCCTCAGTGGTAGTGACGATCAGATAGAGCAGATGGCCGCGCTGCCTGAGGTGAGGGGGAGGGGGGTTCCAGGATGACAGTGCAATCTGTTTCACAGTTTTGGGCGCGGGCTCGATAGGCTCAGGAATCAGGCTGCTGAGGGACGGGGTGGCCTGGAAATCGTAATCCTTTATGGGCAGCTCTTCAGTTGATTCTGTTTGGCTGTTCCCTTGGGCTTCCTTGGAGACGGTCTCGAAAAGCGAGAGGCCGGGCAGCAGACCCTGAGTCGTGTCTGATCGGTCCCCTGCAGCCCCGATGAGCTCTCGGATGCGCACCAGGTGGATGCGGGCTTCCTTCTCTGTATAAGGATCCTCGACAAGGCGGAACTCCGGGTTCGGGCCCAACTCAGGGATCTCGGCGAGTGGAATGAAATCGTTGATCTTCTCGCCGTTGTACTCAAGGTGGAAGCATGTGTATTGAAATGCGGTGGGGAGGTCGATAATGGACTGGCGAACTTCGTGGACCTGTTCTTGGGACGAGACCTGTGATCACGATAAGCCTCGGGGTCTTGTGCCTAATAGTTTGCGGAGAGGACGGTGACGGACCATAATCTGCATCTTGCTAGACTCGGCGTCCGGCAGGAGAATGGTGAGGTTGATCAAGGCTGGTAACACGAGATGAATTAGAGATCCCAATCGTCATGGAGAATAGAAGGCTAATGCAACTTACCCTCAGCTCCGGAGTCGACCTCCGGGGCTTCGGCGGCCATGGTGTTTTCAGGCTCCTCGGACGCAGCAGCTTCAAGACCGTGTTAGTAGTGGTCGTGGCAACAGAGGGCAACAATGACGGCAGCAAAAGCAGCTACGCTTTTCAATAAAATCCATTGAATAGCTTTGGTAACGGGTGGACAAGATCCATGTCATGAACCACACAGTCCACCAGGCCGGCCGAGGAATGTGGGCATCCATGGGTAAAGAACGTACCGTGCGCTGGAGCGGGAGGAGCAGGTTCAGTGGAAGCCATATTGCAAAATGAGGAGGGCAGAAACTAAAATGGCCAAAGAGGGGGGAATAGACAGAAGAGGAGAAAAGCCAGGCATGAAAATATGCACCGGCAAGCAAGGTGAAAGAATTGAAACGACGAACGTCGGTTCAATATCTCAAGCAAGTTGAAGGATGGAGAATGAGGTCGTTCGGCGATGGAGGGGAAGGGAAAAAAAATTAGACGGCTACTGGTTTGTGTCGGCGGCAATGCCCCGGTAGTGCAAGTTGGGGTTATCCGGCCGTAGACCACGCGACAGCCGGGGTACTTGCCCTTTGCTTGTGTCTGAGCGGATGGACGAGGTATTTTCCGGGTATAACTAGGGCCCATGTCGCCGCAGCCCCCGAGGCCGGCAACCCCCAGGCTTTTGGCCGATGGGGCTTATCCGAAAGAGGAAGAAAGTAAACAAGTTCTTGATGACATCCCACTAACAAGGGGATACCTACCTACTCCCAAGTCATAATATCAACCATGCACTCTTCCTCTTCAACTTGACAACGACACGATATTCCTCTTTGGTTTAAATATCATCTACTTCCTATCTACTCTCTCAGTAAGGCGAAATCGTTACTTAACAACCTTAGAATTCAACCTCACCATTCCATGGCGGAACCAACGCTTACGCTGTCCTCACCCTCGGCGCCCCATCTGCTCCGAGAGCCAACGTCTCGGAAGACAGCCAGAGAAGACCTGCAGCCTTGGACTGCAGCTCGTTGCCACCGACTATTACGTCAACTGCAATGCCGCTTAAGGTCTCTACGAAAGCTGGTGAGCGAAGCTCGACAACCACCGACCGGAACACGCCCAAAGCGACCCAGTGATAATGATGGTTCTTCGAGAGAATCGAAGCGAGTTCGTTTGACCTATGGCTCAAGGAAACCTTCACGCACTCAGTCAAATCATGTCACAACACCCGAGAAGACCCCTCCGCGGTCATTCCGCACGCTTGGAACCATGAAGGTCGATCGTAGTTCTCCGAGAACTGGGAGGGTCGATTTCTCTACGCCCCTACTACGAAAGTTCCGCGAACAGCCAACTACACCGAACTCATCCGCCGTGAGACGAACAGTGCCGATATCGAAAACTATAAGTCCCCTTGTTATCACCGACCTACAGTCTCTCCGCAAAGTCACACCAGAAGGCCATTATCGGATTTACGAAGCCATCTTCGCTTGGCTGGGTAGCTTGCTTCGATCGACCGAACCGGGAACTCAGATTCCGCATCCGAAGTCACTACTCGGCATGTGCCTTCGCAAAGTTCCGGCAGCCGTGGCCGTAATTGAGGAATGGGATCGCCAGACTGTTGAGGAGAATGGGACAAAGTTCAAGTGGGAGTCTTCTCTAGCCTCTGATGAGCTATACGGACAACTTGAAGCGTTTGGACCAACAGGCCGAGGCTGGAAGCCGCTAAAGTTGGTTGTACGCGCGCACGGCGTTTCGCTCCTGGCGCAGGCCGTGTCAGATGGCTTGTTTGAAGCTCCATTCGTGCGACTCCTTGCTGAAGTTTGTTTGAGCCTCAGCTGCCATGAGGAGGCTGCCAAACTTGTTTCAAGTCTCCCCAACTCTCTGGAAGCGCCTCGCAGTCTGTCGAGCACCTTTGATGAAACAACCAAGGTTCAACCTCTGGGTGTCATTGTGAGAAGCTTGAACGATACAAACAGATCAGACGCTTCCTTTGAATGCCTATCGTATCTGATCAATAACAAGCAACTTCCCTCAAGTTGGCTGTTTTCGAGGGGGTTCCGGAACGTGTGGGCCAGACTGGTTGAAATGATGGCAACCAGCAGTCCGAAGCCTTCAGCCGTTGAGTTTATCTGTACAGCCATACAACAACTGGCCCTTTACGGAGACAAAGAGGGGCATTTGAAACAGGCTGCGGAAGACCAGACTTTGGTGAGTGTTGCTGCGGCATTAGTGGCAGGGACAGTGACCATGGGAACCGAGGCAGGCCTAGCCAACGAAGCACGCAAGAAACAAGCCGCCCGCCGGCTCTTGTACGTGCTGCACCGCTGCGTCAGCTATCAACAGCGGGGGAGGAGGCGTGCTGGGAACAGCGGGACCTTTGTTCTCATATTGGCGCGATACATGGCCACCATCATGGCCGACCTCAGCATCACTAATCCTGTCGTGAGACGACGGGCCAAAGAGGAATGCGCCGCACTATTCACGTCCAGGGGCGGGAGAGTGTCGAAAATGCAATACCAACAGACCCTGTTGCTTACGTGCTCAGTTGCCCAATTCCGTGGCCGGGCTTGCGGCATGCCGTGTCATGATGTCTTGTCCGAGGCTTGCGCAACACTAGATGACTTGGGACTCCCAGATTGGATGCAGGATGGTTTGAGAGCAGACGGGGCTTTTGTTTTGGCACAGAAGACAAGGGACCTCCGAGATGTTGCTTTTGCAGAGAGGCTTCCTGCAGCAGGCAGGGGCACGTTGGAGGCCAGCACAATGTTTTCGGGCTGGCAATGGGAGGAAAGTATTGGTGAATGGGTTCTCCCCAGCCCCAAATCAAGAGCAGAAGCAAGCGCCGGGGAGTCTAAGCATGATGCCCAAAGACATGCAGGACACGGCCGCTGCAATCTACGCAGCCGCGCAAGGGGAAGAAGCCAGGAGCGGCACGGAGGTCTCTCGCGCAATAGCCAGAGTTGCGCCACAGACAATGAATGCGAGACGGACGAGGATGAGAATGACAACGGCTACGACACCGAACAGCAGCCCGAGACACCCACGACGGGACGTACAGTCATTGATTTGCAAGACGAGAGTGCAGATGAGCTCAGCAATTGCGCGTTGACTGAAATCCCGGAGAGTAACATCAAGACGCGGGCACAAATACGGGGGACTAGGCTCTGTGCGAGGGAGCCCAGGGCAACGAAGAACCGAAAGAACGGTATCAAGGGTATCACAGACGACAACGGTGCCTTGCTCCCTGGCACCAAAACTATCAAGCGGATCAAGCGCGCGGGCAACACACGGACACGGTCCCGGCCCCGGTCCCAGGTCGGGCCCGAGACACTGGACAGGGTCGAGGTTGATAGAGACCACGATTGGGACGAGTTGAGTTTTTTGTGATGGGGAGAGGGGGGGGGATTGGGTCTCTTAAATTTGGGTCTTGATGAAGCCGGCCATTCGTCTCAGCCTCCGTTTCGGGCGTTGTCGTTGTCTCTGCGAAGTTCTGGAGTGCGTTATACTTCGTATGTAACTCGGTTTTTTCTTCTTCCCCATATGGCTCAGGGGTTCCAGGTTATTGTAAGAGTGTGTTTACGGGAGCATCTGTCATTGCGGGGCCAAGTTGCCACTTGAAACCGCCGCCTCTCTCGAGCGTCGTACGCGAGGCAATCGACTGTAACGGGATCTACGAGTCTAGAGGCGGCTACGAAATGGGTGTACGAGTCCAGTATCTACGAAGTAGGTAGGTACTAATGTACCAATGTAGCATTGGCCCTGTCCCTGTCCCTGTCACACTTCTGTGTTCGATACGGTCAAAAGAATTTCTCCGTCTGGTTGAACGTCGCTGGAATTCCCCGCTGATGACGACTCCTCACTCTGCCCGTGTGTGTTGAGAAAGGAATCAATCAACTGCCAGGGGGGGTTAACAATGGATGGCCCTGTTTCAGAGAACCCCCTGCCGCCGGGCCCCGCCCTCTCGGGTTGACGCCCACTGGGAGGCCAAGATGAGCCCCTTGATACTCGTTAGACGCCGACGGGATGCCTGACTGAGGCTGGTTGGAGGCTCGGCATGTCCAATGGCCATCTCCAGAGAGCAAATCTTGATTCTTTTCGGAAGCCATCTGGGAGAACCCCCGGACCCTGGTTCGCCTCTGTCCGGCATTGAAGCAATCCTCAAGATTGATTGGGAGGAGAGCTGGAGCGGCCGCCAGTGACAGGCATGAGACGAAAACAAGGGGAACGACCCAGGCCCGAAATGTAGTCAAACGCCGTGTTTCTGCGACACTGATGTGATGTATGTACTATGTACGCAACCCATGCGGTTAGGATAAAGATCTGCTCGTACCATCCGATTGCTGGGGAATTTATTGTAGTTTGTTTTGCTACCAAGTACTTGATAGATAGTGCTCCTACTTAAGCATTGGGTCAGCGCTCTTGGCAGTGCCGTCCGTTGTCGTACCTATTTCCACCTCCTGTTTCGTTCCTGGAGACGGCGTAGTTTGGTTTTGGTGCATGATTGTTTCGGAGCTGGACTCTCTCTTCAACTTCTATCTCACCTCACTTTTTTGAGATTTACAACCTTCCCCTCGCTCCCTCTTTCTTTCATCCTTTCTCTTCTTCTCCCAGGGCGGTTCTTTTTTTCCACCTTCACCTCACACTTGTCCTCCGTTCTCTTGGGGCAGCTGTTTGTGGTGTTTTTTTCTTTCTCTTCTCTCTCTCTCTCCTTCACTCTTCGTCGCTCTCCCTTCTCTTCGCCCTCTCTCGCAATGAGTTCCGGAAACTCTTCACCACCCCCCAAAGCCGGAGCTGGCTCCGGCAACTACACAAAGTCCCCTTATGAGGATGCCGCCGACGCGCAGAATAAGGCCCTTTCCAACTATCTCTTCCTTATTTGCGGCGCCGTCGCCTTCGCTGTCATCGTCTGGAAGGTCGCCCAGTGCATCACGAGGATCACTCGCCATGTTTCCTGTCTTAACAACGACCGCCAGCGATACTTTGCCATTCCTTCGCCCAGTTTGGCCTCCCTTAAACGCCATCTACTCTACGCTCCCGTTTTCCGCAAGAGGCACAATCGAGAAATCCAGCTCAGTTCCGCTATCAACGTTGGCACCCTGCCGACTCGTTTCCAGCTGCTATTCCTTGCCGGCTACTTGGCCACCAACGTCGCGTTCTGTGTTATCGAGATTCCTTTCGATGCCGATTTCGAAACAGTTGCTAGCATCGTGCGAAACCGATCCGGTATCTTGTCTACTGTCAACCTGGTTCCGCTCATCCTCCTAGCTGGGAGAAACAACCCCCTGATCCCTCTATTGGGAATTTCTTTCGACACGTACAACCTCCTCCATCGCTGGTTTGGCCGCATCGTCATCCTTGAAGCCCTTGTGCACACGCTCGCCCACCTGGCGAAGAGCGGATTCGCGGCTGAAGCACTCAGTGGCATGGTCGAGAGCCCGTTCCTGCGGTGGGGTTTCATCGTGAGTCTCTTGCTCAATATTGGTCCTTGGGGTCCATTTCCATTTGGACCTGGGTTTCTTTTCAATCTGTCAAGGTGCCTTATCACTAACTCGTACGTCAGGGAACTGTTGGCTTTGTGTTCTTAGGCATCCAGGCTGCCAGCCCTCTTCGACACGCCTGGTACGAAACCTTCAAGATCTTTCACATCATGGGAGCTATCGTTGCAATCGTCGGCCTCTACTATCACCTCGAGTTCAAGGATTTGAAAGTATGGCTCAGGTACATGTATGCCGCCATGGCACTCTGGGGCTTCGACCGAACCGCCCGTGTTCTTCGCATCCTCTTCTCGCACGCCGGCGGCTCACGAACCAAGACCACAATCGAAGCTCTGCCGGGCAACGCCCTTCGCTTGACCATGACACTAGCCCGACCCTGGAGCGCTCGTCCCGGACAGCACGCATATCTATACATGCCAGGGATCAGCTTGTGGCAGTCTCACCCATTCTCAGTCGCCTGGGTTGATGGTGTCGAGAACACCCGGGTCGACAGGCTGGCAACGACACAGCAGGACCTCTTAGCCATGCAGCAGATGAGAGTGTCCTTCATCATCCGCGCCAGAACCGGGTTCACGGATTCACTGCATCAGAAAGCCCTCATTGCCCCCGGCGGTCGGCTTGAGACGACCTGCTTTGCTGAAGGCCCCTACGGCGGACATCACTCATTCGACTCGTACGGTACGGTTGTTCTCTTTGCCGGTGGTGTGGGCATCACCCATCCTGTGCCCTACATCAAGCACTTGGTCGCTGGATACAACGAGGGCACAGTCGCTGCTCGTAGAATTCTGCTTGTCTGGACGATCCAGAGCCCCGAGCACCTGGAGTGGATTCGCCCCTGGATGACCGAGATCCTAAGCATGGAAAAGAGAAGAGAGGTTCTACGGATTATGCTCTTCGTCAGCCAGCCTCGCTCCACCAAGGAAATCCACAGCCCTTCGTCAACGGTGCAAATGTTCCCCGGCCGCCCCAACATCGATACCCTTCTGTCCATGGAGCAAGAGAATCAGGTTGGTGCTATGGTGGTCTCAGTATGTGGACCAGGCGCCCTCAGCGATGAGGTTCGTCGTGCAGTACGCAACCGCCAGGATCGGTCTTCAATTGACTTTATTGAAGAGGCCTTCACCTGGTAGAACGGACTCTCCGGAAGTCCCGACCTGGTGGACATTTGCCCAGCCATGCGCCCGATTCGGTGGTTTTGACTTCTTTCGTCGATTTATCGACAGACTTGCTGCGCGAGGATCAATTTATATGTACTTTGACACAAGCTGTATCTACGTTCTTTTCTCAAACCTGGGTAGTGCAGAACCGCCAATGAACTAAGATCAAACGAATAAACGATAGTAAACAATCCAGTGCGCATCTAAATAAATGCCTGTTCCGCACCCCTGCAACGATGACAATCCCTTGTTGGCAGCAGACCGAGGTTGAGTATTGTCGGAGCCCTTTCTTGTCCCCAGCCGCCAAAACCAATTCCCGAGTGTCCTCCCAGTCTGTTGGTTTATCTGACCTAGAGAATTGGCAGGTGACCAGATATCTGACTCTCTCCATGGTCAGAGACCATGATCACTTGACACGGTTTGGCGCTAACGAGGGTTCTCAGGCACGCTCCACCCATGACACAGCTCGGACCGAGCTCCGATGCCAGGCGCAACAGAAATGAGGGATATCGCCGTCTCGTTCCTACGAAGTACGTTTTAGTTCGAACTATTCTGCGGAACTGTATTGAGGAGGCGCACTACCTATCAGAAGCAATGCATTGGACTTGTCAAGAGACTCATGGTTTCCAAGGATTAGACTTGGCTTTCCCCAAACTGTGGCTGAATAGAATGAGGCTACAGCCACTAATGCACGCGCCATCTGCATGAGGTGCGGGCGCCTCCGTGTTCGGCCATCAAGGCGTGCTGGGTGACCAGGCAGCTAGCTGTGAGCACCCACCTAGTACGTACCTCGGCAGGCTTATCAAACGGAACTCTCTTTGTCCACTCCGGAGTGCCTATCTATAAGCAACCCTCCTCCTCTCATCGCGTCTCTCTCGCCCTTCACCATCGACTCACCTACCTTGATTTCGGCCGCCGCACACCGGCTGCCACCTTTAACAATGGCGTCTCGAAGCCTCATCCCATTTCTCGTAGCCATGATGCTACTCACGGGTGTATGCAATACCCTGTTAACCAAGTATCAGGTATGACGACATCGTCCATCACTCAGTTACCCTTCCAGAGCTCCTTGTAGCTAACCCTTCGAAAAGGACAACCAGTGCGTTCGAAATTGCGAGCCCGGCGACAGTCCGAAAAAGCCAGCCTTCTTCAATCAGCCCGTGCTTCAAACAGCACAGATGTTCATCGGCGAGATGGGCTGTTGGCTCGTCGTTGGTCTCATGGCTCTCTGGCGCCGAGTCACGGGCTCCTCCTCGCCCACCGAACGAGGCTACCAGGCAGTAGACACCAACGAAAACTCTAATGCAGTCGGCGACGAGGAGGACAATGATCGCACGGGTCTTCTCAAGCCAAGAGATGCGGGCATTCTTCGCGGCTACCGCATTTTGCTGCTGGCCCTGCCTGCCATCTGCGATATTTGCGGAACTACTCTGATGAACGCTGGCCTCCTTATGGTCGCAGCCTCCATCTACCAGATGACCAGGGGCGCTCTTGTGCTGTTCGTTGGAGTATTCAGTGTAGTCTTCTTGAAGCGACATCTCCGACTCTTTCAATGGCTGTCTCTAGTTGGAGTAGTCCTCGGTGTCGCCATCGTCGGCTTGGCTGGTGCCATCTGGCCCGACGAGAAGCCAGATGTCTCTTTTGATGGACCCGAGAGGCAAAAATCGACAACAGATGGACTCTCGGACACCGGCACCGCGATCGTAGGTGTGCTCCTAATCGCCGGAGCTCAGATCTTTACTGCCACTCAGTTCGTTCTCGAAGAATGGCTTCTTGAAAACTCCTCGATCGAACCGATCAGGGTGGTTGGCTGGGAGGGTATCTTCGGCTTCACCTTTACGCTTCTTGGCATGCTTGTTCTGCACCTCGCCATCGGATCAACTCCCTCTGGTCGATATGGCTACTTTGACATCGTCGAGGGCTGGCGTCAGATGACCGAAAACAAGCGGGTTTTGATGTCGAGCTTCCTCATCATGTTGAGCATCGGGTAAGACAACCATCTCCCTACTTCCCGTTCAATATGAAGGGCGGCCACAGCTAACATTCATGTGTCACAATCAGCGGCTTCAACTTCTTCGGCCTATCAGTCACCCGAAGTGTCAGTGCTACGTCAAGATCAACCATCGATACCTGCCGAACTCTTTTCATCTGGATCGTCTCACTTGGCCTGGGATGGGAGACATTCAAATGGCTCCAGGTTCTCGGCTTCGCCCTTCTTGTCTACTTTACCTTCCTCTTCAATGGCATTGTGCAGCCTCCATTTGAGTTCTTGAGGGTCGACGGGGAAATTGAAGAACTTCTTCCAGAGGAACCGATCGAGCACCGCTAATAGAGATCTCCCGCCACATTCAAGATTCACACTAAGGAAAGCTTTGGGCTTTGGATAACGGGGGGTTTTTTTTTGTTGTTTTTGGAGGGGTTCATCCGGATTTGGCGTACTAGGTGTCTGTTGTTGGTGTGAATTTTGGGCAACTCATGTAGTCGCGAGTAACGATATTTATTCCAAGAAATCCCGTATGAAAGCAAACCCAGAGACTCCCATTCGCCGCCCTGTGTGAATCGAGACTAAAGCTGGCCCTTGGCCGTGAAAGCTATTCCCCCATCTGTCCTAAAAACGCCGGAATAGCAATCTGTCCGCTCCTATGCCATGCCAAAGATCGTCCGCCCCCAATAAAAGGCCTATGTGACATTGCAGAGCAGCTCTGCCTCGAGGATGAACTTTCCCTCCTTGTACTTCTCGGGTGCCTCGTAAGCCTTGTCATATTTCCAACCGACCGTCTCCTTGCACTGGCGGCATGTAATATCGCGGACAATGTGACGGCCGGTGGTCATGTTACGTTCGTTAGGTGACCCGGTATCGATGTTCACGACGTTGTGGAAGAGGTAGGCTTTGCCATGCTGGCCGCGGAAGTTCTATCAGGAGAGAAGGTTTGTCAGTAGCGATTCTGACCCATTTTGCAAGCCCTGGCATGGAGAGGGGAGGGGGGAGGGGGAAGGGGGGCTGAGGTGCGTACGCGGCTGATGATGTCCTCATGATTGGCGAGGTGGGCTTTGCACGTCTTGCAGCCGTAGATCTTACTGCTATTAAGATAGGTGTTGTATGCGAGCCCCATGATTCGGGGACCGCTGTCGGAGGGTGCTGCTGTGTAGATCGTAAACGGTGAGTGGGCCTGGGATCGTTTGGTGGTGAGGACAGTGATGGACGGCGCGCAAGATGGTAGACGATGTAAGTTGCAAGTTCCGTGAAAGGAAGACACTAGCGGCCAGGGAGCTAAGATAAGCACGCAGCAAGGTCAGGTTGGGCTACGGTGCACCCGGTAAGGAGCAGGCAAGCGTGAGGTGAGGCGACCGCGGCTGGGTGAAGTGGGCGGGCGTGCAGAGGACGTCATGAGGTCTAGTGGAAAGAGATACCGCAGTTCCGCGAGACGGAGTGGGGATGACCTTGGAGGGGGCGGGGGGTGTTACTAAGTTGGTCCCAACCTTGGAAGTTTTGCTGACTTCCAGCGGTTGCCTTGATGCGGCGGTCGCCAAATGCGGACAAACACCTCGCTTTGCGCTTGTGATGTATTATCAACAGCAAGGACAGGGGGACAGACATTCTGACATACATATACTTGATGCAATACGGAGTAGCACGGCAACTGAAACAACAATGTCGTTCATATACCTACGTAGTTCGTAGGATGACAAGTTCGCCATATTCGCACAAAGATTCAAAGCTACCTAGCCAACCAGTCATTTTCGTGCCTCCTCCCTATGTAATCATTCGCTCGTCTTATCACTCGTCTTTTGTGACGATGCCTTGGATCTTAGAAGCATCGCTCCTTCGTCCTTTTTGCCTCCTTGTTGCCCGATGTCTTTGTCCTTGATATTGTTGTAATGCCAGATTCCCTGCTCCCTGTCGGCATCCAGTTGCTTCTTATCTTGCTCGCTCAAGGGGACCCCTTCGATACTCTTAACTGCCTTTCCTTCAACAAACATGTAGAGTCCTCCGATGGCAGCCACAACGCAGGCGAGGCCGACAAACAAGCCAGTGGCCCAGCTTGGTCGATTGTGTCGGTTCATTCCCCACATGAAGCCAGCCAGACAGCATTGCAATAAGGTGTTCCAAACCATCATCCACACCACGCAGTCCATCTTCCACATCTTTGTCGCTGGCGCTCGTTTTCCGGTCAGGGGAGCATCGGGGATCTTGGACTCGGGAAATGGAATGGCAAGGGTTGAGCTAGCTTCTGGCGAGCTGCTGATGTTGTGTGGCCCTAGCCCGGGCGACAGCTCATCTGATCCCGAGAGTCGAAACCAGCCGCGGTGGATTCCAGCGAGACGGCGAAGGGCGATAGTGTTCCCCTGGAAGCGGTACTGCAGCAGATAATAGAGATCTCGGAAACGCCAAGGAGCCAGCCCAAAGCCGGTGACGCAGAATAGGGCGTTGAGGATTTGAGAGTCCCATTCGATCCATTTTCGTCTCGGAGAGTTGATATGGCCGCAGCTCGGATGGCACATGGCGGGAGCAGCGTTACTATTTTATGAATTGTTAGCGCATGGTTTTGAGGCCCCTGAACAGGAACAGAGCTTCCATACCACAGCAGCAAGAAAAGCATGCCTCCCCAAGCAACAACATTGAGGCCATAGATGGTAACACAGAATCCCACAGGTGTCGAAAAGTAGTTCCAGAAAGCTCGCAAGCCCAAGGCTGTGGATTGGGCGAATGTATGCTTCGGCGGGAAGTGGTAGCCGTTGGGAAATGGCGCCGCGGCAGCAGGTTCACCCCCCGCCGTCGTACCAGAGTCCGCACCGACACGATCTTTCTCCTCAGTCTGTGTCTCTTCTGAGATCTGGGGCACAGTATTGCGCCTTGAAGGGCCCCCGGCCCCCGATTCTTGCTGCGAGGATGCCGAAGGAGATAGAGGAGCGCCGACGCGAGGGGCGGTTTGGCGCGAAAAGATGGTTGATGCGATGGTTCCGGTGGCGGCGAAAAAGCCTTCAGGAGGATCTGACACCTCGAAGCTTTCGGAAACACGACGTAGTCGGCCGCTTATCGAGGACGAGCTGGTCTGACGATGCTCGAGGGAGTAAGGACGATCGTTGCTTCCTGCGTGAAGGGATGCATTGTCGTTGTTTGGCGATGAACTGGTTCCCGTCGATGGAAAGGGCTCTGTCTCTGTGTCGCGAAAGGGGGTCGACATTGTCGGTGTTGCTACCCGAGCAGCAACCAAGTTCGGGGGGAAGACGTTTGATTGAGAGCGATGGGAGAGAGGGGGGGTTTGATCAAAATATGAGAAAGGGATGGACCTGTTTCGGGTTGGAGAGATGATGATATGTCGCGAAAGCGAAAGCGATGTCTGAAAACAGCCAACCTTTAATCAATGCATCCATGTCCGCACTCTAACTTTGTTCGTGCCATCGTTACCCGCTTCTTACGTACGGAGTGCGTATACGTATCAGCACAGGGTACGTGTATTTCCAAGACAACCTCCGGGCAGACGCCGCCAAGGGAAAGTGGCGATAATGGAACCGAGCATCTTCCAACATCGATTGTCCCCAGAAAGAGTCACATTCAATATGATGAGCACTCTAGTTATGCGATAAATCTATGGGTTTCGGCCACAGAACCCTAGAAACCGATTTGTCGTGCAGAACTTATACAGTACCTCTGCGCTGTCGAGACCGTAAAGGTACGGAACAGGTACCTCGGGGATAAATGGATCACCTCGTTCCTGATTTTCGGACCGCTCATCCCCACTAATGAAAACCCAGTCTGGCGCCGCGTGCGAAGCCATCCGATTTCTCCCAATTCTTCCGAATCTGAACCAACCATAGATTCCCCTGTACGCGTATCTCTTTTCCTCATCTCATGAACGGCTCGTATTTCACGGAGTACACGCGCATTGGTTCACACTTCCTGAGGCTTACAGAATTTGTTCAACAACAAACCGACCCATCCTTTCTTCTTCCTCGTTTCACTTGACACTTCCTTCTCCGCCCAACATGGGTCAGCCAAACGACCCGATCAACGACGTCACCTCAACCGTTCTCCATAACCTTCAACATCAACATGACTGGGTTTCACTCAAGCTGCGTGACGAAGCTGGGCAGCGGCCCTTGATTAGTGGCCTGCCTCCCCGTCGACTCTATGTTCATCCTGACGATCAGATCGCCGCTCTCAGCCGCCAAGAGGCCTCAGGGGCTGCCCTTGACCAGGATCCAGAGTTCGAATGGGTTCTCGCCATCCATGCAGAAGAAAAATGGACATTGAAGGGCTTTTCGGCCATCTTCGATTCCCTCGACCACGTTGGCCCTCGCGAGAAGAGGATCTTACTAGCAATCGTTCACAATGATTCGACCGTTGTCTATTACTTTATGCATGAGGGAATGGTTAAGCCTAGACAAAACTAGCCAACCTCTAGGAACTATTCATCAGAGAGTAAAGACAACCTTCTGCGTCAACCTCTGTTCGAAGAGGGTGTATCCTCGGGGAGCCTCTGCCAGCGGCATTATCTGGTCGAACATGAACCTATCACCATGGTCAGCTCGGAAATCACAGAGTCAACTATCACCATGGCCACAAACCCGATATGGTCTTCCTTCTGCTCCAGCACCTTGAGGGCCTCGGAAAAGACGCTTCGGACGGGACATCGACCCATTTGGAGTCGCAAATTTTTGCTGCGGGAAGCTCAGCTGCCGGTTCTCTCAATCTCGGGAACTTGGCCATCACTCACTTGTATCCATCGTCGCCTGACCAGGGAATCTAAGCAATACGACATTAGTCCTCGAGTCGGTTACCTCGCCTTGATAACGTACCTCCTTGCTGTGCACACCTATGCTGCTAATGGCGCCAAAGGGCCGGACAATATCGTATGCTGTCCGAAGGGCGGGCGGTTGCCCGACAACCTCGACAACCATGTCAGCGCCTCGCCCCTCCGTCACCTCTCTAATGCGAGCTTCCATTCCGGACCTGTCGGTTTGGAAATTCAGTGGTTCCGCGCCGAGCTTTCGGGCCTCCTCTAGGCGACTATCCACGCTATCAATGGCAAATAGATGACGGGGTTGGAAGTGAGTGGCCGCCAGGATAGCACACAGGCCAACCGGCCCGCATCCTATGACAACCATGGTGGAATCTCTGACATCCTGAGATGGGCAAAGGGCAATTGCACTCTTGACGCCATAGAACCCCGTGGGGAAGATGTCTGCCATGAGAAGGAGGGCTTGGTCGGAAATGGTGTCCGGGGCCTTCACGAGGGTCCCATCCGCCAGGGGAACTCGCACATATTCTGCTTGACCTCCATCAAGCGTCTCGCAGCCAAAGAGTTGGCTCTCGACGCACCGAGCTGAGCAACCAGTATTGCAATAGAAACAGTCGCCGCTAGCAAGGTCAACGATGCGTGATGTCCGACGGGATATACTTTAAAACCTACCAAGACGCGGTAAAGGGGGACACGACCTTGTCACCAATCTTGATGGACTTCACGGCGGAACCAACCTCGACCACGGTTCCGGTGAACTCGTGGCCCATGATAAAACCAGTGCCGGAAGTCTGATGACCGCGATAGATGTGAAGTTCACTAGATTGACGAGCAGATAGTTAATGCGCCAAACTACCAATCAAGTCAAGGATACTGGGGATGACTGACGATCCACATAGGCCAGCTGCGTTCACCTTGACAATAACATCCCTGTCCTCGCGGACTAAACGGTATCACCGTCGATGTCAGCATCTAATCTCTCATGGCACTGTGGGCTTGATGGTAGTGCGTCTTACCCCGAGGTACCGGTCGATCTTGCACGGAGACGTTGTATAAACCATCGAAAACGACGGCCTTCATGGTTTGAGGGAGGGCCATGACTATGGATAGGGCGAATTGCGCAATGAGGCCGTTGGATGTTGCTGTGAAACTGTGAACAAGGTAGTACCGGCTTCTTAATAATTGATGGCTGGATGTCTGAGGGGACTCTTGATACTGTCAACTTTATACGCCAGGCTCGCTGAGTCCACGATCAGTGAGTTGATCGAAGAGAATTTCGAGGCGAGCACTTGTGGGGTTGAGGTCGAAGTCCGTCATCGGCGTGATCGGTGGGCATTATCGGCATTATCATCCTGGTGGGGAGAAGAGCGCTCGAGCCTCCGTTGATAACCTCACGTCTTGCCGAAGATGGACTCGAGATGCTGGAGACCTGAGGGCTACATGGAGACCCTATCTATCATCACTATACAGGCGAGGTATACATTCCGATGGTTTTTACCCAACAGTACGTAACACCACTGTATCCAAAATGCTTGACTCATTGGATTAGTGCTGATGCGCGAGCTGGACTAGCTGTGCAGGGATTGAGGACCCTATGTGCCTACCCGATAGCCATATGCGTGGGATACAGCAGAGCATTGCCCGACACATGTAGCGGTTCCTAGGTATGGGTGAGTTTACTAATTGATCACTCTGTATATATCATGAGCGTCTGGGTATTTCAGAGCGATTAGGAGCTTGAAACAAATGAGACATTGTGACCTGATGTTTGCTGATACAGTTTCTTCCGGGTTAAACAAATGGTTGAACAAGCTAGATGAATTACCTGCAGACCGGTCTGGGCGTTGCTCGCCTGTCAGATTTATAGCCGAGCTTAAGCATCTGGTCTGGTGGGAACAAAAGGCCTTATCGCAGCGTCTTGGCCCAAAAAAGGCCATATGTGTCGCTCGAAGCCCGCTTGGGCCTTGGTAAGAATCTTGCTGGGTTGGCCGAGATTCGCCCACAGAGAGAAACTTGGTTAACTATTGAACCTCACCCTCCCAATTGGAATCTGTGGAGTTTGCCTGCCCCCGTCCTCGCTGGCTGCTGGGAAGGCTAAGAAACTCGTATGTGCCCACTGGGGGAGCAAGGGGCCTCCACTGGCAGCGGTACAGTACGAATTACTCGGTCCAGACAGTAGAAAAAAAACAGAGAGCTTTGGTATACCCCACATGGACGTGATGGAGGCCCACTTCCCCTCGTCCTCGACCCACCTGCGGCTGGAGCAGAGTGGGGACTGTCTCTGGGGACCACCGAGCTGGGGGTGGGGCGCTGGAGGTCGCATGGTCTGCTTGGTCTGTGGTTGAGTGAGAGATATTTGGCGAGTTGGAGCCTCCTTTGAGCCGCCGAGGTTTTGCATCGTATGGTATGTACGGAATATGGATGGGTCAGAAACTCATGCACATTGCGATCCGGCAACGACACACCGGATATTTCCCTCCCCTTCCAGGAACAGGAGAAGAAGATGGTGATTACAGAGCGGGAGCGGGAAGAGACCAGCGGCCGATGGAAGTCGAAATACGTAGATCCAAAACCCACATGGCACGCTTCACACATGTTGACACGGCAGTGGACGTTGAGGCTGAGACGATGTCCCCGGCGGTGGAGAAGCGCGAGAGGGGGGGAACATGGAAGACTAGACCTCGGGGGGGAGAGAGAGAGGGCCTCAGGGTGAGAGCTGCAGGCGGGAGGCCTGTCGTGGACTGTACCTATGCACAAGATGCCGCACGGAAACCACTTCGTCAGTACCTACCTAGTCAATTGTAATGTGAGCGTGTGTATGGATACTCCATATCGGGATATGGCTTTTGAAGTACCATCTGCCCCCGGACGCCGCTCCATTTCTCCATGACTTTCCGTCCCTTTCACCCATCCCTCCATTTACCCACACATGCACACGCACCCGCCGCACCATGCCACCAACCCGAAACTCCTCCGGCGTCCTGACGCAATGCAATGATGATTCCATGGGACGGGTCCGATAGCACCTGTTCGAGAACCAGCAGACTAATCACCAGTCACGTCCGACTTGTTTTTCCAAAGGTGGGTGAGCGTTGTAGTTACGCGCGAATACTTGGTACGGAGTTATTGTCTGCCGCGGTTCAGACGGGAAAAGCGAGGG
>JABFFI010001198.1:0-17517 GCA_013623725.1 Fusarium robinianum
TGGGACTCTTGCGGTGCGGGGTGGCGGCCGAGGGAGGCGGCGCCGGCCCAAGCGGGAGGTACTGGGAGATGGGGCCGGGGAGCCGGAGGACCAGGTGGAGGTGCGGTACGAGTCTTCTCGGGGCTGTGAGAGGGGGGGGGATGGTAGGAGACTTGGGGAGGAGATCGGCGGGGGCGAGGGGGGGATGGGGGTGTAGGGTTGTGCGGATGGGATGAAGGGGGATTGTTGGGAGGTCTGCCGGGACTCTTGGGAGGTTGAAAGGTATTGATAATCGTCTTGGGAGCTTTGGTTGTAACTCATCCTAGAGCTTGGCGTATATTGAGGGTAACCGGAGGATGGCTGCGAGTTGTTGGCCAAGTCCGAATGATGGACGAAATTGTCCCGAGGAGGTGATGGAAGCGTGCGTGAAGGGGGTGAGGGGGTTGGCGATATGTAGGATTTTTCTTGGGAATCTTCAGAAAGGTGGTCGTCTTCGTCGTCGTCGTCGTCGTCGCCAAACATCATATCTGAGCCTGAGGTCGTAAAGGACATGGCAGTTGATGGCCTACTATGGTCGTAAGCCGAGTCAGTTGTCTGTTGTAGTCGTCGTGCAGCCGATTGAGCATTGTTTGACGCTCTCGTGGATCTAATAGTTGTGGTTGAGGCTGATTCGGGAGAGATAGGTACTGAATTCCTCAGCCGATCACGCAAAGTGCTTTGGTCGTGGCTGGTAGACGCTGGAGGCCGCGTTTTCGGTGGTGGCGAGGTCCAGACCATGGCCACACGTGGAACGTAGGCTTGTGAGTGGTGGTGAGGGCTATGGTCTGGTTGGGCTAGTCAATTACTCGTGCCAAAGATAGATTGGTGTCGGTGGGTAGCTTCAACGACCGAAGAGTAGAGCCCGAAATCTGTCATGGTTAGCGGGATATTTCTGGGAGCTGTGCATGTGAAAGTTGATGTGAGAGATAGAGTGCAGAGGACCCTTGAGATTTAGGTGGTTGCTGAGTGGGAGGTGTGTGTAGGGGGGAAAATGTCCTCATTATGACGACAGATAGACGGAGTGCTTGACCACTTACCGATGCCGGGCCCAAGATCCTTGGACGTCAAAACTTTGATGGAAAGGTCTGGGTTGACCTTTCCAATGACCTGAACAGAGTTTCCATTCGAGAGATGTGACTCCTGGATATAACTCGTTAGCGTTTGCCAGAATGTTGGTTGCGATAGGGTCGCAAGGCTGAGAAGGCTGCGGCACTTACGCGGTTCAGCAACACAGTGACGGTGCCATCTGAATCAAGGGTGGCCTGGTCGCCCCGGAGTTGGGTAACCTTTCCAATGAGCATCACGACGCGGCCGACGAAGTTGTCGAGATAGGATGCCGTGATACGAGGGGTGGACAACTGCTCAGACATGGTTGAGTTTTGGTTTTGTAGCTCTATGTAGACAGTGTTTGACTCGGGGGGGAGCAGTTCCCAGGGAGTTAGTGGAAGGGATGGGTGTTTCCTGGCTGTAGGGGAGCGGTTCGGTAGTGGCGCTTAGTTGCAAGTTGGTTGAAGTTGGTTTCGAGTTTCAGCTGGCGATGGGCATGGCGGGAGGAGGGGCACGGCGCGTTTGAGCAATGTCGCGAGGTCACGTGGATTGGTACTCGAGCTCTATTAGTCACGTGCAGCTGGCGCCTGACACCCTTTGTTTCATTCAGACTCTCTCCATCCAAGCCAGCGATTGCGATGGTGGGCACACCCCTTTCTAGTCTTTTTTTTCTGGTCGCTGATCATTGACGAAGTTCATCCAAAGCGTGGGTTTCAAGTCATAAAAAACAATCGAGCAGCGCTAGAGCTTCCTTCTCTTGGCCTTTCGCGACGAAACGACCCTCGGAGCCGGGACCGTCTCCGCAGAACCAGGGGCCAACCTCACCAGACCATTCATTCTAACCCCGCTAGCCAAGCCCTGTCGGCATCCCTCTGTAACCTGTTTTCTCTGCAGGCTTTTCTTTGGCGAGGAATTGATCAGTTTGGCGTCGCGCTGCCTTCCTGCCGGACCCCGCGCAGTGATTGGGCTCCGGGGCAAATGCTCCGTCAATTCGATAGACTATCCGTCAAGTTATCACCAGTTCTCCGCGGTCAACCTTGAGCCTGGAACGAGCAGCCCGACAGTTGCAGCGAAAACTCTCCGACCGTTGGACGTTCTCCAGCCACACTCAAACGGGCCCTGGACCGTTCAGAAACCTCCGGGGTGAAACGGTCCCAGGAACTTGGGCGACGGACGCTTGGGATTGGGGAACGGGATGGACCCTGAAGCGATCGGACAACCGATTGTGTTCTTGCCGGCCGTGACATGAGTGGCATCTGCTGTCATGTCCTCGTCAGCAAGGTGTGGCCCTGAATTGAGGTAAACTGACAGGGTGAGCTGACAGAGACGATCGTTGCTTGTTTGAGACGCTCGTGGTTGACGAGACCACAATCAAGATCACCTTCCGGATACTCCGTACAGAGTCCTCCTACTTGATTGGATATGTACGATGAGAATGACACGGCGGCTTTCCGGCCACGCACTCTGTACGCCGTGACTACACCCTCTAGGGCATCCTTCATTCGCCGATCTGCTTACACTGCGCTCTCAAAAGTCTTGCTTTTGCCACCTTTTTTTTTTCCTTTTGTACTTCTCCGCTTTGCCACGGCAGGCTTGTCCAATGGGTAGAGACGCCTAGATACACGGAGTACTTACGAAGTAGGTCGAGTGAGTGTTGGGCCCTGGTCGCTTCCCCTCACCTGAGATGCCCTACGGCTGGCTTTTCCCAAGAATCCCATCCCTTCTCACTATGGTAAAGTGGCGACGGAATTGCATTACGCCGCGTTCCTTTGATATGCGCACATCATCCGATACTGACGCAGTAGCAAGCAGTCTTGGTCGAATTCAGTCATGGCAATTCATGCCGAGATCTTACACAAAAGATCTGCGCTGGACCCTTCGAGCTGGGCCACAACCCAGAGAGCTAAGCAGTAAAACTCTCCGTCTCAAACGGAGCCGTTGACGGGATGGGCACCGCCACAGAGCCAACGTATCGACCTAGTTTCGAGCAAGCATGTGCCATATCAAAACGCAACCACACACTCTCTCAACTTCTCAGCCGCAAGCCGGCATAATCAGGATTACTGGCAAATCCGAGCCATCCTCGACGAGAAACGTCACCTGCATACAGTTGGGCCCACACTATCTATGATACGCGGAGTTACAAGACATGGCGAATCCGATTCGCTCACACACAATTCGCGGGGATGTCCTTCACTCCCTACAGCAAAATTACCTGCCCACCAGGGCTGGGAAGAATAATTCCATTTGTTTACCCGCCACTCGAAATAGAGGTGCCTCGAAGATAGAGCGCTTCAACGTAGAAGCCTCTCATATATGGGCCGCTTCGTCATTATCATCAGGCTCATCATCATTCACGAATTGACCTCATTTGCCCACAGATTGGTAGCCTCTTGGCTGTCGCCAGGTGCGGGATGACGTTTCCTCGACTTCTTGGGGTTGGCGTCCTCGGAAGGGGGGTCCGCCTAGAGCCCAAGGGTTTGGACGTCCATCCTTGTCTCTCTGCAGCTCGTTAGTTTGACCTCCCCTCTTCCCTTTGCAGGGTCGGGCCGGCAACCTGACGCCCTTGCTGACAATTGGTATATCGAGGCTCCTACCACCCTGGCTCTTGTGCATTCGTAGTCTCACAAGACTTTCCTTCTCCTGGATTAGCTGTACCCCGTCAATGCTTTACGGAGTAGATCCAGTAGCTTGAGCAACCCAGTCATCAAGTTCGGTTCGCAACCACCCACAACCTCGATCTTTACGACGTCGCCGTACCTCAGGATACAAGAAGGGGCACGGAGACTACGCTCCCATCTTCTACCTTCCCGCCCGCCTATCACAGCACACGGAGTGCTCCTGAGTGAAGCCTCCCATCAGGAACGCGCCTGGGTCCATCGTTTCCTTCATCATCCGTCATTGTCGTTTATTTCCACCCGTCCCCGTGGCCCTACTGCACAACCTATCGCCCCAGACTGCCATAACCTGGACTGTGTGAGGCTGTTGACTCGCACGCAACAAAAGAAGTCCGCTCCCCCGTCTCGGGAAGAGTGAGATTCAAGTGACGCAAAATCGTCGAGAATTTGTCGCATCTCGACGGGTATCCTGACATATCTGCTGTTTTCTTTTCTCGGCCAAACAAAAGTTCAGCTGAAACCCCTGATAGGACCTCGTTGGTGGTCCTGTCTTGCAACATAACCATCCAGAGCCTCCGACACTCTCGCCAAGACTTCGCATTAGATCGGAAGTGTGGCTTCGGCTGAGCCCGTGAGACTTTGTTCTTTACTTCAACAGGCACGCTCTCTGTAGCTGACCGTGTTGTTTGCCTGCAAGATATTGTCGAGTCTACCAAATCAAACAAGGCGCAAGGAGCAAAAAGGCCGGGATCGAAAAGTTTGCCTCCCCTTTGTTCATCCGATTGTGTGTCTTCTAGACTCTTGTTGAACCTGGCACTATTGTCCTAGCGGTGGAGGCTTCTCACAACCCCGGATCGGTTCCTCCGTTGGCAAAGTAGCCTACCTAGGTACCTATCCTGGTTCCCTTCCCTCCCTCCTTCCCTTCCTCAAGGTACGATACATCCCTAAGCTTTCCCATTCTCTTCGATTTCACATCTCATCGATATGGTTCCTTAACGCAGATATCAATCGAGTCCTCAGGCGAACCCCTTCGATTATAGTTCTCTTTTCTTTGCCACAGCCCCTTCCATCGCTCTTCTACCAATCCCGATCTTTCCAAATACGGCTCACGGCCTTGCGGCGTCCCGGGCCCCTTCACGTCGGCTTTATCAAACAGAGCTCAGGGGCAGAGGTAGTTTTACTTGTCCTATTCGATAAGAAGCACCAACGGTCCCAACCGCTCCTAGGGCTTTGGGTCACCACCCTAGGAAGCAAATCATCCAGATAGGGCGGACGGCACCGGAAGTCTCCCTAGAGTTGTGTCAATGATGAACAGCGGCACTCAGGATTATTTCCATGGGACTCTCCACCCCAGACTTGACGTGGTTGCATCCACCGGGTCCGACGACGCATACATTGATCCTGCGTTGAGCGCATGCACGAACTCAGGCCAGGTACCTTTAGGCATTACCCAGCCCATGGATACTCAGTTCATGGTGCATCGAGCCATATGGGAACCAACTGTCCCAACGATGAATCATCCTCGCCATTTCTTCGATGCCGAGTTTGCTAACCCGACGTCAACAAACATGCCCAACCCATCCATCGAAACACGTTCTTCGCCAGGATCTAGCGAGCCTATGTTTGGCACCTCGCGAACCTCGAGCAAATCGTCCATCCCATCCACACATTCAGCCTCGACCGATAAAAGCATGAAGCCCCGCAGAAACAGCAGGACTAGCAACACGCAAACTGGACAACGAATACAGAGCCAACAGGGCCCATCCCCACCTCGCCGGAAGCGAGCGTCGATGAAATGTGTGGTAGAACCAGAGGTGATGGAGGATAAGGTGACGGTGGAGGAAGAAGAAGAGGAGGAGGAGGATGAGGATCAAGAATTCAGTGACGAGGCAGTGAAGCGCAATAAGTTCCTAAGACGGAATAGGATCGCGGCATCCAAGTGCCGACAGAAGAAGAAGGAATGGGTGAGCAACTTGGAGGAGGCCAGGTACGGCCTGGAACACCAACACTCGACGCTGCAGAAGGAATACAACGGTCTCGTCGACGAAGTGAGTTGGATGAAGAACCAGCTGATGCAACATGCTTCCTGCAACGACTCAAACATCGACCAATGGATTGAGAACGAGGCAAGGAGGTTCGTCCAAGGGACAGCTGCGAAGTATGAAAGTAGTCATGTCTGCGATGGGGTGAAGTGTGGCCACCATAGCCACGGTCACGAACAACGCTGTGAGTCCCTAGCGCCCTGGAAATCATTTTCGAACCAAAGGCAGATTCGACTTCTCCCAGTGCGATGAAATGTATAAAGCTAACTCATTGTGTCCTCTAGCTCTGACCCCATCTTTGACGAAGTCGACAGCATCACCTACAATGGACATCAACTACGACCACATGCCCGATGAAATACTAGGCAGGGAAAGCCTAAAGTGAAACAACTAGGCACGGCGACGGATGCTAGTGTTGGCTAGGGCAAAGACCGACCCAGATCAAACTCCAACCCCCCGGGTGAGGTGGCCAACTGGCGAGGACATGTCATTCAGTGATGCCCAAGTTCATCTCACCATCGTTGAGAAGTGAGGGCTGGTAGGACCCATGACTTTCACGCAAAATGAAGGGGACATACTAAGCATATACCGAGCATATACCGAGCCGCGATAGTTCTGTTCAGAGGCTGGACGAACTAACCTCTGGGGGGTGGCACACCGCTCTAGGGTAGGGTTGCTGGGGTTGAGAAAGTCTTGTGGGAGTTCACCAGACCGAAATTGGTGGTTCCTTGAAGAGCCTTGGACTGTTTGAAGAGAGTCGTGGTTTAAGAATTGATGGTTTTATGACTTCGTTTTTGTATGTTGGGCGAAGCGGTTAGTTGCTTCTCGTTGGCGTTGTATCCGAAGAAAAACAGATGTGTATATTAAGTAGTGAACCAACGCAGGCGCTACATTTTAGCAGCGACATTCGCCTCCTTGACATGAGCTGCCGTACTGAATTAAGGTTGGATAAAGACAGTAATCTATCGTTTAGCCCCTGTTGTGATTCCCATTGGGTTGTCTTGGGAGAATAGTCAATTAAAAGAAAGAAAGACTCAATCAAACTAAGTCAAGACAATTCTCTTACTTATAAAATAGCTTATTATTTTCTATGACTAATATCCAACCTCTTTCAATAATTTCCCCATATTTAAAGGCTGTGCTTTCTCAGCCTGGTTTGCCTTGCTCAGCCACTCACAACAACCAACAACCAACATCTGATATAGGCTACATGACAGGGCTTGAGCCACGACCATCTCTGCCTCAATATGACATCTTATCCCCACGAAAAAGTACCATTGTCCTTCATTCACTCATCCATCTCGACCACGCTATTGATAACTCTTTTGGATCCCCTACCGGAGACTGCAGAGTCTTGACAGACAAGACCAGTTTCAAGGCCATCGACCCCTACCATGGGCAGAGAGATCTGGTATGATGCTCATGAATTCCAGGAAGAGGAAGAGGGGGAGGAGGATATAACCCTTATCCAGCCCGAAGGTTCATCTTCACACCTGGAGAATTTACCAGCTGAGTTGAGACACAAGATCCTCTCACACATGCCCGACGTCGCCTCACTCCAATCGCTTGTTCGTGCTTCCCCGGCAATGCACGCCCAGTATCGACACGGCCGTCATAGCATCCTTTGTGCTTGCTTGGGCCGTGTGCTTGATGACTTCTACCTCGATGCTTACGCCCATACAATGTCTCGAGTTCGCCATGTAAGGACACGGACTGACCAGAAGATCGTCTATTTCTTCGTCGACTACGAAGACTGGATCTCGGGCTCGAGAAAATACCCGCATTTGAGCGCAGTCAACCCTGGTTCCGTACGCTGGATGGCGGCCTTCCATCAGGAAATTGCTCTGCCACTGGCCGACCACTATATCGAGTGGGCGCTCACAAACCTCGGGAAGACAGCCTCATTACCAGCAGCAAAGGACAATACTCTGACAAGCAGCGAGAGAATACGCATTTTCCGAGCCATCTACCGCTATGATACGTTCTGCCGCGTATTCGGTCGAAATGGTGGCAAGCGTCGCGGATCATTCAGCCACTATGAAGTCAATGCTATCTTCTGTCGGATGTTTGATCCCTGGGAAACGGAGGCCGTGGGATGCCTGGACCTGTTTTTGAGGGAGAAGTACGGGGTTATCTTCGATCAGGTCAAAGACGACTTTGCCGACACAAACCCCAAGTATCGGCAGCCAGGTGGATCGTTGACTCCCTTTGATTCAATCGATCTTACAACACAGCGTCGCTGTAAGTAGTCTCCCTCTCTCTCCCTCACCCGAACTTCTCCACCGGCCAACACGCCCAATTTGCTGGCAAGAAACAAACCCACGTCCGCTAACCTGGGAGGCAACAGGGTACTTGACAGGAACTGTCTCGCGTGGCCTTAGGTGGTTTGTGTTACTGCTGCGTACCAAAAGCCACGATGAACTCGTCTCCAACCTGGAACGATTCATCTCTAATGACTCATCCATCGATGCCTCCGTGGAGCAGACCCTAGGGCTGCCAGCTCAGGTCGACAGGCGCGAGGAGTCAGTCGACTACCCCGACCCCAGGGACGCAGCCGAAGAGAGGGGAGATCCTTTGGAATTTGTTGGTGACGCCGTACCGCCCAACGGGCCGCCACTGGGTTGGGTTCGCTTGTGGAATGGGAAGTTTACTAATATCTACGGAGAGTATGTGCCGGTAGCGCTGAGGCGGGCAGGTTACGTGTTTTGGGATGAGGATAGGTGGGCAGGCAAGGCAACGAAGGAGTTTTTCATGAATCAGTGGAAGGAAAACGAGAACCTAGCCACGGACATTGTCAATACGATGGGTTGGAATCCGTTGGAACGCTGACGAGACTTGCAAAGGATGCTTTGTATATTTTCAACATGTATTATTTACTTGTATCAACCACGACTTGAATATAATCAAACTAGCCTTCATGTATTTATTTGTCTTTCATCTTGATCTATAGACCATGAGAGGGTGCGACTTATAGCTTCACAAGGCCTGCTAATATAATACGCCAAAAGTCTGACAATGCCCCCCGGGCCAGTGCATCACCTAAAATTTATCCCTACTTAAGAGAAGTAATAAAATTTCACTAAAGTTATATTCGGAATAAGAAAGTTTTTAGATGTAAGAACCCCCAATAATTATAAAAAAATATATATAGATTTATAATAATTTAGGGAGTACTCCGTAATTAATATGGGATTATTTAGTGTTGTCAGACTTTTGACATGTCATTGTATTTCCAGGCACTGCGGAACTCAAGTTATCTTTACTATGTTTGCGGGAAACCCTTTGAAATTTGCATCACCATCCAGTATGGACGAAATTGTTTTCTTGTTGCTCAAGTTGAACTGAAAAAGGTGAAAGAGGACTAATAAAGCCCCATAGTAAGGGGACTTGACATACACGAAGGAACGGCCTCTATGTCTACACTCCTTTCCAACTCTTGCCTATGCACATTTGCGCAGTTCTGAATCTCTACACTGTTCTTGTCCTTATCCAAGACGGCATTGAAGCCTCGCCAATACTCTCTAGTTAGCATACCTTGTCTAAATCATTGAAATCACCTTCTCCACAGCCTTCACAACTGAATTTCTCCTTCCAACACGCCGTATGGTTGTCCCATTTGCTATCTATGATGCCCCCTCTGTCAGGCCGCCCTCCTACAGCACTCTTGCTTTGAATCTGCTCGCCTCAATATCCCGGAGAAGCCTCTCCATCGGTGTGGCATAGGTGACAACCGGGTCTTCCCCGTTCCCAGCAGTAATCATGCCGGCGATGCGACCACGCAGGTCGAAAATGCACGCGCCTGAGTCTCCAGTCTTGGAGAATTTCCCCCCTTCATTGATACTGACGATACACCATTCTTCCGAGATCCACCCGCGGCCCCGGCCCGACATGCTGCCAACACCCGCATCAGGTGGCTTAGCGCCCTGGATACTTTCGACGAATCACGTTGAAGGTATGAGACAATCAACTCTAACAAGGAAATCTGCAAGTACCACTTCCCACATAGATTAATGGGATAGCGCCATCCTTCTCCAACACCAAAACATAGACACCCCATTTGCCTTGGACATCGACAGGTAGATTGCGAAAGAAATCGATAGTCGGGGGATTAGGGGATTAGACAGTCGTAAAAGAATTAGGGACAGAAAAAGAGGGATCATCTTAAGCATATCTTCAAGTATAGATTTCTCAGTGAAGATTTGCTTAAATTCTCCATTTATCTTGACAGGGGCAAGTAGGCAAATCTATGCTAAGTAGATCATCAACTCGACCGCGTCTGCGACAGGGAATGCCATTATAAAGTCGTACTTGGTCGTGTCTTGGGTGCGGTTGTACTTGGTCTTGTCTCAGGTGAAGGAGTGGTGAAGGAGTAGTAAAGGAGTGGTAAAGGACTACATGTCCGCGTCCACTCCATCATGGAAGTTGACGAGCCCCCCTAAAGAAAGTTTTTTAAGTTAGACATGATAGAAGGAGCGATCACTTGATGGCAGGTGGTGATGGGGAAGGTGGTGATGGGGAAGGTGATTAAGTATTTTAGTTTCGTCCACAGTTGAACTCGTTCTCTTAGCAATAATTAACCACGCTAGAAGAGTTCCCCCATCGTAGCCTCCTGGAGCCATGAGCCACAAACCAACAGGACTTTTCAGTCTATCCAATCACATTGAGATAACTGCCTCCCCCCCCCCCTTGAAGGAGAAGTCGTGTTGGGCATCAAGGGGCGGGATAACAAAACCCCGACTTCTTTTCAACTTATACACCATCAACTAGAGCCCCTATCTTCAAGGGTGTTCGGCCATGTTCTCTTCGCCCGGTCGTACGATATCCGTGAAGCCAGATGGCTCAGTGGCTGGGCCCTCGTCGAGCTGGACCGGGATAAGTTTGAGCAGCCCTTGGGCGCGCTGAAAAAACGAGGTGCTGATGGATTCTTTACCCTCAGAGACGACAGAGCCCGCCTACAGGATGCAAGGGGAAAGAAATGAGTCTGCGGGGCATTATGCCTGAGGCAGAACACACTTGACAAGAGCCATGACAGCAATGGTTTACTGATTGATATAAAAATTGGATTTGGATATGTGAACTTCTCCCCCCTGATCGTAGTCCTACATAGAGTCCGTCTTTTTCTTCTAAATGTACATTTACATGATGGTACACAGAAACCCCCAACCGCTTCCACCCGCTCACCTCCTCTTGATCCATCCCCGGGAGTTGGAGATGCCCCTGATATTCTTGGTGTACTTCCAGAGGTGGCGGTACTTGGGGCCCTGGCGCTTGGCTTCCCAACCGCGCGGCTTGACCGGCGGCTTGAGGCTGTGCACCCGCGTTGGTCGGAACTCGATCTCGCCGCCGGGGACGTTGTGACGGGCCATGACGGACGCCGTGTTCTCGTCCCACACAGTGCGGAAGATGTTGAAGCCGAACGGCGAGAGGCCGAACTTGTCGCGGAAGGACTTGAGGGAGAAGCCCTCGCGCTGGGCGTAGAGCTCCTTGAGCTTGGCGACGTCAATCTTCTCGCCGGGCTTCTGCTCGAGCAGGTAGATGCCAAGTCGGTGGTACGGTGCGCCCTTCTGAGAAAAGGCAGGTAGCCAGGGGACGGCGAGCTGGTCGTCGGCCTTTATCCTGCTCAGAGGGAGGGAGGTGTCGGTGGGGTTGAGGGGGATGTTGGCGGCGAGATAGTGACACCGCTTGGAGAAGCCGTCGGCCTCGGGGTTGGGGACATCGGAGTCGAGGACCACGATAGACACGAGACGCTCGCCCTCGTCGAAGACCTGGACACGAAGGCGGGGCGGGTTCTCACTGACGAGACTGTCGACGATCTTGCCGGGGGGGATCTTGAGCTTGCGGAAGTAGAGCTGGACGTCGGCGGTGGGCTCGAGCTTGGGGAGGACATCGGGGACGATGTTGAACTGCTTGATTCGCTGGGTGATCAGGCGGTGGTCGTAGGAGCGCCACTTCTTCTCGGCGTAGTAGCGGTAGATGGGCTTGTTCATGTCGCCTTTTTCACACAGTCAGTTCCATGCTCTTGAAATCGGCAGCTTTTTAACGGAGACAACGTACCCAGGCCATCCTCAAATCGCTTCTTGACAATTGGGTCGTTAACATCGGCAAGAATCTTGAGTTCATCGACATATCTCCGCAAGCTGTTGAGCTTGATATCCTTCATCTTCTGCCCACCCTTTACATTTTCCGCATCCTTCTGCTCCAGCAGCTTGACCTTCTCCAACTCCTTCCTGATCTGTCCCAGCTTGGCCTCCCGATCGGCAGCCAAGATCTTTCGAGCCTCTTGGAAAGCCTGATAGGGCAGATGCTCGAACGGCAAATCGTTGGTGGTACGGATAGCGACACGGCGACGACGGGAGCCAATTGGCATCTTTCCCTGCTTCAAAAGCTGAGCCTCGAATTCGGGGAGCACAGTATTCGGATCGAGATCCAGAGGGTCCATCTCAGCGGCGGGAGGAGTCGAAGCGGTTTCGGTTGGGGTCTGAGCCTGGACGTCGGCGGCTCGAACGGCGGCGGTCGTGAAGGGTCGGAAGACGCATTGGGGCCGTAGCTGCCGAGTGAGCGGCCGGACAACGGCCTGACACCGCGACATTATGACGGCGATTAGGCGGAGGGAAATGTTGCGTGGTTGACGCCGGGGGGGATAGATTATCGTCTAAAATGGGGTTGATATCGAAAAATGCTCTGGGGACGGTTTGCGCGACGGTGACCCACAAAAAAACTTGGGGCATGGAGGGACGGAAGTTGCCGAACCACTTTTCCTTCCGAGAGAAGGAAGCATCACGGTTTTCAACGCCTCAGGTTTCTATCGAAGGAACGACAAGTCTCAACCCTCGACCCAGGAAAAAAGGGTAAAGAGATATATATACCCTCGGATTTTTGACCCGGAAGCGAGGGTATTGATATCCGGAAAACAAAAAAAATGGCTGGGAAGGGAATTGGGTGTCTGGCTGAGGCCATGAGCGCACTGAGGGTGTCGGCAACAAAGGTATGTGAGAGAGAGAGTCGAGACGAAAGAATCGACACAATGGAGGATTGAGATGGACTCTGGAACTGACAATTGCTTCTTTATTGTAGCCCGCGACACTCAGCAGGACGTTTACCCGATCAATGGCCACCGAGGTCACCTCTAGCGATGCCACCACCGCCAACAAGACCACCGACAGCGCAACCCCCAAGCCAACCGCCAACACTCCCCAGGCCATCATGGAGTCTTGGAAGCCCAGTCAGTTCACCTTACCTACCTCCCCCCCAGATATACACACTCGCCCAACTCTAGACTAACAACCATCCCCTCCAGTCTTGACCGTCCCCCTCACCGTCCACGCCTTCCCCTCCCTCGAACCAACTTCCCTCGAGCAATGGTCTGTCCAGCACCTCTACCTCCCCCTCCGCCGCGACCTCCTCCACCACGCCGTCACCTACGAGGGCGACAACACCCGTCAAGGTACCGCCTCCACCAAGACCCGCTGGGACGTCCACGGCTCCCACCGCAAGATGCGTCCCCAGAAGGGTACCGGCCGGGCCCGTCTCGGCACCAAGCAGAGCCCCGTGCTCCGCGGCGGTGGTAAGAGCTTCGGTCCGCATCCCCGCGACTTCGGCACCAGTCTGAACAGGAAGGTCTACGACAAGGCGTGGCGTACGGCTCTCAGCTACCGCTACCGAAAGGGCGAGTTGATCGTGTGCGAGGACGGTATGGATCTGGCCTTGCCTACGGATTTTGAGCTCGTCGCTGGCAAGTACCTCAAGGATGGTCTGCAGGAGACCTATCTCAAGCGGTACATGACCGGTGTGCTGGGTAACCTCGGCCTGGGACGCTCTACCGGCCGAGCGCTCTTCGTTACAGGTAACCGCCGCGAGGCCCTTTTCAAGGCCATGGAGCAGGTTCCATGGGAGGGACGAGCGTTGGATCTGGAGGATGTGGATATCAAGGATCTCTTGGAGACGGGCAAGGTCATCCTGGAGCGGAGTGTGCTCAAGGAGATGATTGAGCAGCACCAGAGTGACTTGGTGAGCCGGGTTGTCATGCAAGGCTTGGTGAAGGGCGGTCCTGCTCCAGGGACAAAAGTGATCGGTGCCTGAGTGGGAGTTGGGTGGGAGTTGAGTTGTGACGACTAGAAACCCTGTATTATTCTGTATACAAAAAAGGACGCTCTACTGTTGAATATCGGCACGGATAACTGATACAAACGATTGTCAGAGGAACCCCGGACAAGATGCGAAGTGAAAGTTGGGTATCATATTAGAGTCAGACCCAACCGCTGAAGGGTTTCCACGTCTATCCAAGTCTATATATATACCCCTATAGGTACTCTTACATCTACTATACAACCGCCTTAAGACTCCTAGTATACAGATATTACAACGCCCCACCCACCAACGAGACAATCCACATAGCAACCCTCACCTTCAACCCAACCCTCCTCTCATTCTTCGCAAAGTCATCCCTCGTCACCTTCCCTGCATGCTCCTGCAACCAGCGCTGCTCATCACCCAACCTCGCCTTAAGCCCCTCATCGCGCGTGACGATCAGAGCCCCCGCCTCCAGATCATGCGAGTAGCTCCGCTTCGTGTAATTCGAACTCCCGATGATACTCATCGCAGGGTTCTTGTCACCCGGCATCGTCACCCACAGGCCCTTGGCGTGGTACGTCCATCCGCCGGGCTGGCCGACAGTGCCGTGACGCCACTCCTTGAGTGTGATTTCTGCGTCGCGGCCCTCATGGTGCACTCGGTGGAGAAAGCGCCGCGCGAGGAGGGTGTAAGCGTCCGGGAGGAGGCCCGAGACACCTTTGGACTTGTAGAAGCCATTGGCTTCGGGAGAGGCTGTGATGACGGTGTTGGAGGAGGAGGCGGTGCTGAGGAGGAGTTTGGTCAGGGAGGGTGCGGGGTTGAAGTAGCCAGCTGTGAAGGTCCACGAAGAGTCGCGGTAGGAGGGCAAGGAGAGGGTCTTGAGGATGTGCGTGATGATGGGGAGTTCGGTTGACGTGTCGGGCTTCATGACTTGCGACATTTGGCCGAGCATGTAGACTCTCGTGTCGGTGATTTCTTGGGAGGGTTTGTTGGTAGGGTGTAGCAGGCTTTCAAGCGTGGATGTCGTTCGCTTGATGAAGGATTGGGGTTTCTCCAGTGGTGATGGAGCAGAGTTGGACTGGGGCCATGAGAGTGTGAAGCCGGAGGGGTCTTCCTTCGATGGCTGGACGAGGAAGCTGAAGGACGCGGCTCCGGCGTGGATCTTCCAAAAGTGCTCCGTAACTTCCTTTGAAGAGAAGAGGTGGTATCGATCTTGGCGGTTGGTGAAGTAGTCGGTGGACAGATTGGCCCTTTTTTCAAGTCAGTCTCTCTGCTCTCTCTCCCTCATCATCTTTTATACCCAAGGCAGAACCAACTTACCCAGACATGATAATCTCATCATCCACCCCATACAGCTTCATGTGCTGCAAGCCCCATCCCTCATTAATCCTTGTCGGGATGTACTGTTTCCGCAACCCAGTCAAGTTCGGCGTATGATACATGCGAACCTCGACGCGGTCCGCACCAAACTCCGTCACGAGCGGCGCTAGCAATGAAGCACAAGACGGGTTCGGCGCCTCTCGAGTTCCCCGTAGCGCATCCGTGAGGATACTCAGCTTCAGCGACGGGTTCTTGCGCATCGCCTCCTGGAGCGTCTCGATGAGCTCCCGCTCCGACTTGCCAATATACAGCGTCGATAGGAATATCCGTCGTTGCGCATTGCGTATTCGGTCCTACCCAGTTTCCCATCAGCCCTTTAATGTCCCTCCCAATGCCTCTCCCTCGAAGCTCGCATCGCCGTCATGTCGTCCGTGTATTCGCACCTTCAACGTCTCATAGAACTCAGTCGGTGTCCTAATAACCCGAATCTGCTCCCCCCGAATATCAAAGCTCGGCGCCAGACGGTCCAACTCGCTGACGAAGGGTGCCAGAGCGCCGACGCCGTTCACAGGACCGGGAGCCGGTGTCGGAGCACCACCGGCGGGCATCGTATACTTTCTGCGCTGGAAACGTGCCCCCGGGGTCGTAGGCTTGAATCCCGGGATTCGAAGCTTGGCGGTACGGCGCGCGCAGCTCCGGACGAGCATCGCAGGCGAATTGAGCCGTTTTCGTCGGCGTCCGAAGTCGAAATTGAGTTGTCCCGGATGGTGTGAAGCTGCTTGTTAATGGCCGAAATATTTCTGGATAACTTCGGTGGGGTACGTACCCGGAGTGCCGTCACAGACAGGTTTTACCGGTGTTGTTCCGCCCCGGCAATCTTCAACATCCCATCATCGAGACGCTCGCCTTCAACCTCATCCCGTCGTACGCCGAGGTCAATTGTCGCCCAACCGCCACCATGTCGACGATCACACGAACGCTCTCTAACCTCCGGAAGGTCGGAATCAAGGTGAGATTTTCAATGGGACCGCAATTGGCCTCTCAATGCTGACATTCCGCGCAGGACTACTTCCGACAGATGCTGGTACGTTATCCGCCCTCGTCTCGACTCATGCTTCGAAGCTCTACTCTCGACTAACGCCGTCCGCTCCTCTCGATATAGTACATCGGTACGCAGCCCCAAAAGATGCCCCTCGAATATTCGCCCCCGAACCAGAACCGACTAACGACCACTAGGTGACACCAAGTACGGCCGTCTGATCGGAACCGACCGCGCCGGCAACAAGTACTTCGAGAACAACGAGGAACTCCCCCTCCGAACCCGATGGGTCGAGTACGCCAAGCACGACTACGATGCCGCCTCCATCGAGCCCGGCTGGCACTCGTGGATTAGCTACGTTGTTGACAAGCCCCCGACCGAGGACGCCCTCATGCTCCCCGGCACGCGGCACTTTGAGCCCGTCAAGGCCGTGCCCAACTACACCATGTCCCGCGGAGCCTTCAAGACCTACAACACGTGCGTTTACCGGGTGGAATCTCGCCAATTGGAGAATTACAAGGAATGAGGAGGCTAACTCGTTTACAGTGCCAAGAGCAAGCTCACAGCGTGGGAGCCTGTGGCTGCGCCGCGCGCATGAGGAGTGAGCGGTTTCACAAAAGACGCATGTACATATTTTGCAAGCCAGGGCTAGAAGAAATGCAACACTGAAGAGAGACAAACAAAAACCAAGCCAGCAAGTCGGCCTTAAAATACGTAGCCATCATAACCTCCGAAGCCGCTGCTGCGGGGGGGAGACGGACGAAACGACCCCTCGTGGCAGCGAGTGAATGACAATGGTATGGGGTCTAAGGAAATAGAGACATGCGGACTGTCTATCAATCGTCATCCGCGAATAACCTTCTTGATGCGATACTCGGGAAATCTGACAAGGAAATGAACATGGTTCTGACCCTTCCAACACGTTTTCTATCTATGCCTTGGCCTCGAGGGCAGACTTGATGGCTACAAAGAGTTAGCATCAAGTAGAGTAAGTCGGGGACTTGAGAGAAAACCAACCTTCACATGTCACTCTAGCATCTCCGAAAAGCATCTTGGCGTTGTCCATGTAGAACATGGGGTTTGGAACGTCAGCTAGCATAAGTGTCAGCAGCTACTTCGGTCTTGAAATTCCCAGCATCAACTTACCATAGCCACTGGCCAAACTCCTCTTCATCACAACAACCTGCTTGGCCTTCCAGGCATGCAGCACTGGCATACCCTCAATGGAGCTACCCTTCTCCATAGCGATGGGGTTCACGGTATCATTGGCGCCAATAACAACGGCGAGGTCGGTATCGGGGAAGTCATCGTTGATCTCGTCCATCTCCAGGACAATGTCATATGGGACGCTGGACTCGGCGAG
>JABFFI010001199.1:0-44129 GCA_013623725.1 Fusarium robinianum
AGTTGCGCCGGCGGCGGCGGCGGCGCCTTCCCCCCCCCCCACAAATCGGCCATCGCCTTGGCGGGTTGTGGGCAGTCGCGATGGTGGCATTGGCCCCTCCCTCCCTCTTCCCCTTCCCCGGGCATGCATGCCCTCTCACCTTCCACAACTGGATCCAACCTCGACCACCCACCAAAATCGACACCTTTTGATTTTCTCGCTGGTAGATTTTCCCTCCTTCACCTCTCTCCCCTTCTTTAAGGTCCCCGGGCTGTGTTTTGACTCGCGATTCACATCATGGCCTCGAATTCGTCATCCTCCAGATGTCACTCTCAGACTCAGACAGGCTTTGCATCATGTTTCGCCTCGTCTTTCAGTTGTCGAAATAGCCACAACAAATGAATTAAATCGCATCACGCTGGACAAGGATGCCATCCACCACTCGAATATGCACTCGTCTCGAGCCGCCGTATCTCATCGATCTTGCTTTCTATCTTGACTATCTCGCGGCGCCCCATCTTCTCCTCCGCCTGATAAACCTATTCGGGCTCCTCCTCACATGGCCACTATCAAGCAAAGATCTTCCGCTGCAACGTGCTCGATGATGCCTATCTTTCGGCCAAGACAACTCCGCACGCGACCATCCCAAGATAACCAGAAAGCAAGCAATCTGCATGGTTGCAACCTCCATGAACCATCTCTTTCGATGCTACGACTTCTGCCACCATGGCCGACCTGCTCTGACTGACTAGTGCGCATGCAAAGACCTGGGACACGATGGTCGTTTTTCACATGCAACAGACATGAACATCTTCATGTCTCGACTCTTCCTCACCTCGTGTCAGTTCATCACCAACAACTAACTTATCATCAACTCAAAACTGACTAGCGACAAGGTCCCCCAATACCCAAAGATCGACAACTATGACTGGCAGCTCTGTCATCCGAGCCTCTGGGATTGGACCGGATACGCCACTCGATTGACGCGGTCCCAACCCAATGGGTTGTCGTTTCCATCCTTCTTCCGCTATCTTTCCGCCTCCCCCACGCTAGGATGCCTCCTGGACAGCTTCACCCCCGGTTTTGATAATGAGATAGCCTGGGTTCGCTGTACCTATGATCCGGGGTTACACACTCACACGGCACGAGACAGCGCATCCGCATAAACGGAGTCAACAGATCGTCCGCGCGCGAGTCCTCCTCTTTCCCGGTGTCGTTCGATGCCAATCCTAAGCCGATCATGGCTCTTCGGACCCGCAACGGACCCCCTCGCCGACCCTCTCCTGGCCACTCACCGAGCCCTGGCTCTGATAAGCTCCCTCACCGGACTCAAGCCATCACTGCAGACGGCGGAGAGCTCCCAGCAACCAACTTGGTCGCTGGCCCCGAAACGCTCCAGAACCACGCGACAACGGCCCCATCCGACCGCCATCCTGACTCTGGGCCCATTTGGGTAGAGCAATTGGAACTTTTATACTTTAGTCCGTCCATGTCCGGCCACCGATGATTCTTGCTACAACTCTCCGCTCAAGAACTTTAACTCTGCAACGGTTTGCCTCCTCCTGGGCGTCTTATTTAATATTGTCTTGCCAACTTCTCGCGTGCTCAACTTCCAACAATCGCATTCGCCGACCCGACCCCTGCCTCAGTCCGACCTCATCCGCTTACATCGACCTTACGTCTACCGAGTATTGACGACTGAAACGCCCAACTGTCGGCCCATTTTCACCATCTCCCAAACTTCTTCTCTATCGCAGCAACAATGGACGAGGATCAGGGTCCCCAAACGATTGTCCCTGAGCAAGGCCCCCCCAGGACAATTGGCGACCGTTTGAATAGCTTCGTCAAGGCGTTTACGACAAAACAGGGTCTTATTGGTGACTATGATTATGGTTTCCTCTTTCGGCCAAACTTGCCCTTCATGAAGCATAGCGACAAGCCGAGCCCTTTCTTCGGCCTGAACGACAAGATGCCCGTCGTCCTTGCTCTGCTCTTGGGATTTCAACATGCCTTGGCTATGCTGGCTGGCATCATTACTCCTCCTATGATCATCAGCAGCAGTGCCAACTTGGTTCCCGAGCAACAGCAGTATCTCGTCTCAACTGCCCTGATTGTTTCGGGAATCTTCTCTGCCATCCAGATCACCCGCTTTAAGCTCTTTGGTTCTCAGTACGGCTTCCTCTCCCACTAATTGATCGATATGCCCCCAGACTGACCTTGGCTAGATACTACCTTGGCACCGGGTTGCTCTCTGTCGTCGGTATCTCCTTTAGTGTAATCCCCGTCGCCCAGGGCAGCCTTTCTCAGATGTACGCCAACGGATTCTGCCCTTCTGACTCCGATGGCAGCCCTCTTCCCTGCCCCCAGGGATACGGCGCCATCATCGGTACCGCGACCGTCTGCGCCCTCCTCGAAATACTCATCTCGTTTGTGCCCCCGAGAATCTTGCTCCGCCTGCTTCCCCCCATCGTTACGGGCCCTACCGTTATGCTCATCGGCATCAAGCTGATCAAGTCCGGGTTCTCGAACTGGATGGGCGGCAGTGGAGGCTGTATGACGGCCACCGAAGGACTGTTTGCCCTCTGCCCCAATATCAACGCTCCTCGCCCGCTCCCCTGGGGATCTGCAGAGTTCCTTGGCCTGGGATTCTCCGTATTTCTCACCATCATCCTCTGCGAGAGATTCGGTTCGCCTATCATGAAGTCCACTTCGGTTGTCATCGGTCTGTTGACTGGCTGCATCATCGCTGCCGCCTGTGGCTACTTTGACCGCTCCGGCATCGACTCTGCCCCTGTTGCTTCCTTCATCTGGGTCCACACGTTCAAGTTGAGCATTTATGGCCCTCTGGTCCTGCCACTCATGGCCGTCTTTCTCGTCTGCGCTACCGAAGCCATCGGCGATATCACGGCTACCTGCGATGTTTCGAGACTCGAGGTCAGCGGAGAGACATACGAGTCGCGGATTCAGGGCGGTATCCTCTCTGACGGCATTGCTGGATGTCTCGGTGCTCTCATGACCATGACTCCCATGTCCGTATTTGCCCAAAACAACGGTGTCATCGTCCTCACCCGATGCGCCAACCGCAAGGCTGGCTTCGCGTGTGCCATGTTCCTCATGGTCATGGGCATATTCACAAAGTTCGCCGCTTCGCTCATCGCCATCCCCTCGGCTGTCCTCGGTGGCATGACGACGTTCCTCTTCAGTGCCGTCGCCGTCTCGGGCATGTCCATCGTCACTCGCGGCGTCCCCTTCACCCGTCGCAACCGCTTCATTCTCACTGCAGGTCTGGCCCTCGGCTACGGCGCCACCCTCGTGCCCAATTATTTCGACAACGTCTTCACCTACAGCGGCGACAACAAGTCCCTCCAGGGCTTCCTTGATGCCATAGTTTTGATCATGGAGACGGGATTCGCCGTCGCTGCTGTGGTGTGCATGGTTCTCAATCTCACGCTGCCAGAGGAGATGGAAGACGACATTGATGCGGGACGTTCCACCACCAATGTTGCTCTCCACGAGCAGGTGGACCATGTCAAGGCTCAAGCTGGGCTGAGTAGGGAGCCGAGTATTGATCAGCATAAGCAAGGTTGAGTGAGAGTGAGGAGGGAGGGCTTGTGTTTCTGGCTGCTATTTGTTTTTCTCGCAAGGCGTTTAGGATCAAGGGGTAGTTACGTGTCTACGATACACGCACAGGTCAGCCATGATTGAGATATTAGAGACATCCATATATTTCTATTTAATTATTTGAACGAACTCATCGAAAACCAATCCCTCCAAGCGAATGTACAGTGGAAATAACCATAATACACACAAAAAAAAATCGCCAAAAGATTGTGACTCTTGGACTATCTGAAAACCACTCCCCCTATTCATGATTGACGCCGTCGCATACCTGTTAAAAACAAAAATAACTCATAAGAAACCAGACATCAACTCATTAAACCCACTAAACCCAGCCCTATTCGCCAAGAAAAGACTCCCACCCTCTTTGTTTTGTGTGAGAATCAAGTCTCTGTCGTTGATAGCCGTCCCAACCCCCAAGGGTCCTTTCGTTTTACATCATCACAATGGCCCCGGTGCAATATGCTGTCGATTCTCATGCCTCTGGTAGAACCTCGTGACCTGGTTTCTGTGAGCTTCCTGAACACGCCCCCACAGTCCCCTGTGGCCAGCTTGTAGGCATGTATTCAGTTGGCCCTCGGTCCTGATCTTGCATCGGCACTGGCTTGGTGTGCCACTGAACGTTGCTCTTGATGCGCTGTCAGCGAACGCGAGGCTCACACGCTTGAGATTGGGCCAGTTGGACTCTCTGCTCCTCGAGGCCGGGTTGTTGAGGGCAAGCCGTGCCATGTCCCAGCCTGCATCGCCGCCGGATGACGACTCATACCGCCGGGCTTCGAGGTTGGCACTGCCCCTGTTCCTCTCAATGGCGGTGACTACACACGCTGCGCCGCCCCTGCCCGATTTTCGACAGTTGCAGAGCTCGGGATTCACCTTGGTGTCCTCATCTATCTGGATGGTCACGAAAGCGAGCTTTCCATCCTGTTGGCTCTTCGTAAAAATGACGAGCATTGGCTTCGCCGGACGCCGGTGAAGGAGCCCGGTTGTGCTAACACCTGTAGAAATGCTCATGACGGTGCGGGTATCGCTGCTGGAAGAAGCGCTGCTGCTGTAGTTGATGGTCGGCGGGTTCGTACTAGATACGCTAGGGGATCGTCCATCCGTGATCCCAAGAGCCATCTGATGCTCATTTCTATTCATGGTAGCCATGTGATAGTACTCAGGGTTGGGGCCCATTGTCGGGTTTGTGAAAGAGCGCTCATAATTTACCCCATTTGGCATTCCATTTGTCGACCTGGAGGCATCTGGAAAGGCGGGGCCGGAATACGCCCCATTCCATGTACTTTCAGAGGACCGTTGGCTGACAGACTGACCCCCAAAATTAGAAATGAAACTCGAGAATGTGCCTGATCTGCGGGTTGAGGCTGGTTGTCCGACCGGTTTCCGACGAGGGACCTGGCTGGGAGGACCACCCGGCGAAGGAATAGTGGCTTGCCGCTCTGGTGATATAGGTTCTGGCGAGGCCCGTCGAGGCCATGAACCGGTGAAGAAGGGCTCAGCTGTAGCCTGGCGCTGGGGAATTGTAGGCAGGCTTGAACGAGTGTTCATGGTATAGACCGAGGAACCCCTTCGGTTCGCTCCGTTGAACCCTGTGGGCGGCGTCGGTGATGGCGGCGCGACCGAGTTACGATTTGAAGCCAACGGAACAGGCATGGGATTGACGCCTGATGCTGTTGACCACTTGCGATCTGGGGACAAGCCCAGGTTGGAGCCAGCTGCAGTATCGCTATTGTTCACAAGGTGCCCTTCTAGCTGTTTTGGCATCCAAAGCTGGATACACGCCTCCTCGACTAAAGGGTCCCTTCGACCACTCAGTATGAACATGACGAGCACGTTGTGCTGAGTGTACGAGGCGCAGACTTTGAACCCTGTCAAGGCTTGCTGGAATCGCATCATGTCGCTATCGTTGATAAACGAAAGTCTCGCGCTTCTCTCGTCACGGTCGAGAAGGATTTCCCGCACTATCGGGACCGCGCCTGGCAGGGCATAATGGGGCTTGACGATAGCTGCAGTGATATCGAAGTCAATGGTTTCCTCTGTCATCAGATGTTAGCGAATAGTTCCATCACCTGCGAGGCTGTGACTATAAATTACTCTGCCGTCGTGGTCGGCCTGACGCTGTCTGTTCGATGCCTGAGATGATGACTCGAAACCGTCGTCCATCTGAGCCTAGGCGTCGGAGCAGTCTGGCTTTGCCCTCTCCGCCAGCCACGGGGCTCTGGAGAGACCTATGTCAAAGTCAACACTACAGCTCAGCAGCCAGACATTTGCTTCGGAAGGCTGGAGGAAAACGCACACTTCGAGTAACTCCTCCATCATCTCATCCTGGGTCACTACGTCGACGAGCGGGGCCGGTTGCTTCTCTGGCCAGATCGAGAACATATCACGCCTCATCAAGGATAGGGTGGTTGGCGGCTTGACGAGGTCACGGCCAAAGCGGCTGCACTCAAAAGCCAGTTCCTGTATCTGTTAGATCGAACGAATGCAGAAATTGCAGGCCTGACTTGACTCTCTGACTTACATCCTCCAGTTGACGAGTATATGACGGCCAATGCGACGAATTGCAGTCCTTTCTATGCAGGGAAGGACATGCCTTTATTCTTTGCAATATCCAAATGCATTTCAAGAGACTGACGAATTGCTCCACGGGCGGGATGCGCTCAGCAACCACGACACCGGGCTCGAAGCTCTTTGTGCTCTTATTCCAGCTCAGAACAAAGGCATCACAAAGCTCCCCAAGCCCAAAGTCGTTTTCCGTACGATAGTCGGTGTCGGGGTGGCCGCCCAATGCAGCAATGCGGAATTGCTCCGCTAGGTCGACAGGAACGTCGAGAAGTGCGGGGACTTGTTGGTCGCGTTGGTGAAGAGCCTCGTCAAGGTCAGGCACAGTGACGCCCATCAGCCGAAGGATATCCCTGTGCATCGAATCCATCCTCTCGGCAAGGTTCTCATGCATGAACTGCATCCTCTCCAGCACATCATCTCGAACTCGCCGGAGAAGGTCACTAGTTAGTCCCTTGTTAGCCTTAGCGCAAAAGGCATTGGGAATCTGGCGTGGACTTACATCTCGAATGGCTTGAGGGCATGGTTGATCTTGGAGTTGTGGAGGATAATCTTCTGCCGTAACTGATCTGCGGTGGGCTGGACGAACATGTTGAATTCGATATTCCGTATAGGGTTGCTTCCCTGGCGATATCGCTGATTGGATATCAGTAGGTCTTGACACTCATGAAGAGTCGCCTCGTAGTCGCCGATAATCTCGATTAGGGACGTACGGTCCCACCGAGCGGGAATATTGACGCCATTTGCGTGGAGAGTTGTGTCCGCGTTATGGACTACTCTACTGAGTAGGTCGAGGCTCTGGGCCAAACCTCTGACATCCTTCCCAAACTCGGCATATTGCTTAGCTTGACTACGATTAGCAACGTGAACAAAGAGGCAGGTGTTATGGGCTGGATTGTTGATGCACCCAAAGGATGTCGACTACCGAGCTCCTTCGCGCAAGGTGGAACCAAGATGATGGTATCTTCAGCCCAGAGAGCCTTGCCAGGGAGCCTGATATGGAAGTTGGGAAGGGCGGGGCGCGGCAGCGAGGACTTACTTGCAGCAAGATCGTCGGACCAGCCCAAACGATAGACGTTCCAGGCCAAGTGCCCGAGACTGATTATATCCCCTAGCTGGAGAGGGCCTGCCATCAGATGCTGGACCTTGTTGGATTTGAAATAGAGCTCGAGGCGTCGCGCAAGACGGTGGGATATTGTGAGAGAGCGGTTCTGTTTGATGGCGCGGACTGGATGAAGGAGCACGGGGGTATTAGAGACAGAGGACAGCTTGGCAAGGTCTCTCCCCTCCCAAAGGAGTGCGCAGTGCGGTAATATTCGAAAACGACCCCGGCTAGGCTGTCGCCTCGAAAGGCCACACAGGAACTAGTTAATCGTCTTGTCACACAGAGCCGCCGCAGGGGTGTTAGGACAGGACGATGAACCCGTTGACGTGAGAAGCTGAGGCGTGTCTACTCCGTAGTCCGCCCTCAGATATTTCGCCCCTCTTGATCTTATCACAACCTATGTCCTTATCATCCGTCAAGGCTCCCCTTTACCTAAATCCGCCAGTAATGTCAGTAAGATCTCGGGCAACTTGCATTCCTCAAGGTCGCTGTCAACTTTCTTGCCGCCAACTCGGCTTGACCCAGGCTTGACTTGGGCTTGAGCTTGGCTGAGCTGAACAGAAGTGTAAATCATGAATGGTGTGTATCATAGGTACTCAAGGACGCACAGGACGAACAGTCAGCCGAACTCGAGAGTTGAAGAGATGAAGAGAAAAGGTGGTGTGGGCGTTGGCCTGGTGGGTGGAGAGGCATGAGACATATGCGGCTTAAGACACAGGCCAAACAGATCGGAAAACAGATCCAGGGGGTCGTGTGCCCGGCTTCCTAGCGGAAATTGATGTGACGGGCGTGCAGCGATTGGGGCGGGATCGACCACGTCGAAGTGTCCCAAGAACAAATCTCGCAAAGAGGAGGGCGGGCGAGTCGGAATACCTAGGCTTCTTCAAGATCAAAGCAAACCCAAGCAAAGACCTTGGCAGTACCCCATAGTTAGGACTGGGATACAAATTTTTCGAAAACGTTTGCGACCTCAATTGAGGGTACATCCTAGACTGACAATCCTGGAGATAGGGAATTCTTGATGACCCCACAACATGCGGGTGACCAGCTCAAGGATTGTGGTTTGGTTGTCTCGGTCGAGGGGTAGCGAAACGTGCAGGGTCATGGCGTTTTGCCGTTGCCTGGTCGTAAATGTCTTTGAGGAGATGGGTGATCAACCAAAAGGCTGCCTATCTGGTCCGGTTATCCGTGAGAGACAGGTGTGAGACAACCGGTAACCATGCTTCGTCATCGACGCACACGAGACAGGCCCACCACATCCCCAAACTCCGGACCCCCTTCCCCGCGATGTTGTGTCCCGAAAGGGTTCAGCTCGGGCTTGGTCTTGGGTGGCTGTGCCACGCGCAGGGGTGGTGGATTGGTGATAGAAACGCAGCCGTGAGGACGCCATGCTTATCTTGTCGATTCTAGTCGTGGTTGGAATGTATGCAGCATTGGCGAGGCAGACCTCAAGGCATTCAAGGGAGCAGGTGACTAGGATCTGCTTCTTGGCCAGGGATGGGGCGCAGACGAGGTTGAGCTACCCCTCGTGTCCCCATCCCCCGGCTTCGAGGCCGAATCCGTGTGCGCCCGGCTTTGGTGCGCGCTTCGTTGGGAACCCGCCGCCTCGCGCGCTAGGTGTGGGAGTACATCAGACTTATTAACCATTGGCGTCCCAAGCTATGCCCCGTCAATCTCGAGCCTCACTCTTGCATCTGCTTGATCGTTGCCAGTTGCGCCGGCCCTGTTACCAACTCGAGGTCTGGCTGTGGCTTTCTGATGAGCCTTGTTAGCTCTCTTCCACGTCCATAAGAGAAAGACGCCCTGATACATTGACTCACAATGAACAATTTCCAGCCCGCCCCGAACGGCTTCGAGACGGCACCGCCCCCCGCCCATGGCGGTGGTTTCCCCGAAGACAGTGACCTGGACATCATTGGCGACGAAGACAATCCGAACCGGATCGTCACATATGCGCCAAAGGAGCCATTTCGACTGGGGTACTTTGACGTTATGTGTCTAGTGATGAACCGGATGATTGGTAAGTCGACCTGTCAAATCGAGACGAGGAGTTCGGAGGCGAGATTCCCATGGGCTTTGAATGATGAATTCGAGGAGGAGGCTCTGTCTAGTGACAAGAGCGAGACCAAAGGAACCGTTGGTGTTGAGGTCGGATTTAAGTTGTAACGGATGGTGGTAGCAAAACGGCAACTGCCCACCCAAGTGGGGATATCCGCTGTCAATTTGAGTCAGGGAAGGTGGTAGATGTGCCACTGGTTGCGGCTTCCCTTGGCCATAGCTCTGGTTTCCATTTGTCACAACAACTAGGATTTTCTGTTTTTAGAAGGAAGTACTTCGTACAGGGCAGGGGCGACTCAGATCTCGAACCCTTCAATTCCACGTGAGGTGGAGATGGATCCATTTTGGGCAGTTCATCGTCGAGACAGAGCGATACTGACTTGGAAACCAATTAGGAACGGGAATCTTCAACTCGCCTCAGCGAGTTATGGAGGGAACCAATTCAACCGGCGCCTCTCTACTGCTCTGGCTAGCTGGCACGATATATTGTTTCTCTGGTGTCCACGTCTACATCGAGTACGGCCTGAATTTGCCTCGATTCACCATCGACGGTGTTGAACAGAGCGTGCCCCGAAGCGGCGGCGACCTCAACTACCTACAGTATGTTTACCCTCAACCCGCCTACATGGAGAATACGGTACTTCTTAGCACCTGTCTCTTCGGCGTTGGATTCATTGCCCTCGGCAACATGGCTGGTAACTGCGTGAACTTCGCCTGGAAAGTTCTACAGGCAGCCGGCCATGAGGATCCAGATGAGGGCACTGTGAGAGGCATTGCAATCGTCACTGCTGTTCTTACCTGCTTCATCCATACCGTCACACGACGTGGAGGTATCTGGCTGAACAACTTGCTCGCAGTTGTCAAAGTCATGATCCTCCTACTTATCATCGTCACTGCGATTGTGGCAGCTAGTGGCGGCTTAGAAGATGTGGATAACGAAATCTCGAATAATACCAGTGCCTCAGAAGCCTTCAAGAACGCCTCGGACGATTCCTACGGATATGCCAATGCCTTCCTTGCTATTGTCTTTAGCTTCTCTGGATTTGAACAGCCCAACTACGTTATGGGTGAGATCAGCCGGCCGAGGCGGAAGCATCCCATTGCTATGATCCTCGGCGTTGGCACCGTTGCGCTTCTTTACATGGCCGTCAATATCTCATATGTAAGTAAATGGCGGATTTGAGTGTAGCCTTGAAAGATCGACGCTAATGATGAGGTAGATGGTTGTCGTCCCCCAAGAAGAAATGGGAAAGGCCAACGTAGCACAAAAGTTCTTCGAACTGACACTCGGCACTCTGTCTAACAATGGCACCGGCACCCGGATCTTCAACGCTTTCCTAGCCATCTCGAGCTTGGGAAACGTCATCGTCATGACGTACACCGCTGCGCGTGTCAAGCAAGAGATTGCCAAGGAGGGCATCATCCCCTGGCCCAAGTTCTTCGCCCAGGACAGTGACATGTCGTTAGGGCGACTCCTGTGGTGGTTCAAGAATAAGGGAATGTTCAGCTCAATTTTGCGTCTCACATGGTTCTCCCCCGAGCAACATACCGAGAGAACTCCTGTGGGCGCTTTCGTCCTACACTTTGTATCCTGCCTTGTCCTTATCTTTGCCACATGGGGGACGTCCAAGGAAAATACCTACAATCTTCTGACCAGCCTGAGCGCTTACACAATCAACTGCTTCTTTGGCGTGCTGCTTGGCCTGGGTATCCTCATTCTGCGCTTCAGGGGGCCACCCGCACCACCGAATGAGGTACACAATCCGGCCTCGTCTCCTCGGACTTGGCAGGAGATGACCGGTAGACGCTTTAACCCTGTTCTGAGTGTCACCTGCGCGACGATATATGTCATTGGAGGCCTGTGGCCTATCGTTGCTTCCTGGGTCCCGCCCACGGATAAATCACTCCAGTCAACTGATGAACCAGAAAAGACTCTCTCTTGGTGGCTCGTCCCGACCATCTCATGGTCCGTCATCGGCGGCGGCGTGCTCTGGTTTCTGGGTTTCCTGGCCATTGCATGGCGTATCAACCGAAAGACTCACAAGGTCTTCAACGTGGAAAGGATGCCAGAGTTTGAGAGCGTCGATGGCCTCATCAACTCAGGCGAGAAGGCAGGGCGGGGAAGTAGTGGCTATGTGCTCGTCCACGAAACGGTGTATTTGAGCTGGGTTGGGCGGGAGACTGGGATGGTGCAGCCGCAACATCCGGAGCAAGAGTCCCCGGTCAACTCGACGAGTCCTTTTGCCGGGACAGATTTTGAGGGCTTCTTCCAGCAGCAGCAGAACGAGGGATATGGTACTGGATTTAGGCCATAATGTAGCTATTCGGGAGCAAGGGTTGATGGGGCACTGAAGAAAGGGGGGGGGACGGGGGGGACGACACGATACCACTTGGGAGAAGGGAAGGGGGAAGGAGTTGAGGGCTTTTGGATAATTCAGCATATACGGGTTGGGTTTCTTTGGCGTTGAAATACAATATAGCTAGGTAGGAAATCAGTACTGAGATGAGGAACGATAGGGTAACTATTATAACTTTGAGGATAGAGTATCCATCACCCAAATGAAGAAGCTCAAGTGACAAGACAAAGCTCGAGAGACAAGACCCAAGCATCAACAGAAAAGACTGCGTCTAGGGTAAGTAAGTAATAATAGTAGTGATAATAATCCTAAATGAATAATGACAAAATAGACAAAAGAGTAAGTATTCAAGAGTGACGCCGCGCTGAAAGTTTCTCCCCGTCCGCCATGGTTCCTTTTTTCTTTTTCACATGTCGCCCCTTATCCCCATTGAGCCCGATACCAAAAGGAAAGATTCTAGTTAGATACAGTTGGACTTCCTTTCCCCCTCTCTTTTTTTTTTTTTGTCTTGATTGCGGTGTGGTGGTGTTCCCCCCCCCGTATAGACAGACAGACACCTTCTCTGTCCTCAACTCTTCCTGTCCCGCTGTCGAATGAATCTTTGGAGCTCGAGACGCATAGGCGAGACCTAACAAAAACAGTTTGTTCCATGAACCTTGGTTGCCCTTTGATGAAAGAAAAAGTTTCTTGGACTAGATAGTTAAAACAAAGAAGAGCCGCATTGCTCCTGTTCATGCTGCATAGGACACACCGAAGACATGGCGCTTACGGTAGTTCCCTCGCTTTGCGGGCTAGCACACGCACGTTGTCGACGAAGCCTTCGACGAGTTCTTGGTAGCGGTGGGGTGCGCCGCTGATGGCCTTGTGGCCTTGATCGAGGAGGATGCCAGAGGCGAGTTCAATTTCCAACTCGTGCTCTTTTTCCATGCGTTGGCCGCCCTGGAGATCACGGGTTAGTTGCTGAGCATCTCCGGAAGAAAAGTGTCTGTTACTCACCCCCATTACGGAGACAGTGTGAGTGACCTGCGTGAGGTCGATCTGATAAGGGCCCTGGGAGTAACTGAGACGGTCCTTGTTCCTGTCAGGCTGTCGGTCTGCGTCTCTGGTTCCGAACTGCTCAAGCTCCTCCACCGGCCCGTCCCAGTCCATCTCGAGGTTGATACTGATACGGCAATCCATCGGACACGTAGGCAGATGGATATTAAAGTCTGCCACGCGAGCCTTGATGATCTTGGCCAGTACTTCGTGTGTTTTCTGGTCGTAGGTAACTCTTACGCGGACGTTCTTGCTCCGTGGCCCCATCCGGGAGCGTACACAACCCGGGACACGGCCCTGGAGATCTGGTGGCAGCTCGAAGAAGCGATCGATTTCCCGTCTGTGTTTGTATTGAATTGGGACGCGATTGTTACCACCACTGGGCCGCGGAGCCGTCTGTACGACCATCTGATTGAGAAAGTCGTTGAAAGATTTATGTTGTGTCTGTAGAAACAGTCAGTCACCTGGTCAAGACCGATCATGCAGTGTCTCATTGAACGAGAGCCTACCTCGGTCATGCTGCTCCTGAAGGCAATTCGAGGGCTTTCCTGGAGGACGCATTCGGAAGCAAGAGCTCGTTCAACTCGGTGATTGGTATCTCTGTCAATGAGCGTGCCCAGTTTCGCCTCGACCTCGAATTGTATTCCGCGACTGGTGATTTCCTGAATATCGTCGCAGTTGATAACATTGATGAAGAGGAAGTCGGCCACTTGTTTAGATAGCTCCTCGTAGGGCTTGACGCCGGTGATGCTGGTCTCCCAGGGACCGAGAATGTCCTGGGGACCGGGCTCAGCTGGGGGAGCATTGTTGTGTGATGGTTGTGACTGGCTAGCTCTTGTCGCCTCGGGCGAGGCATGGCGGCTCTGTCGGCTGTCGGTCTCTGATTTGCCATTGATGTGCGAATGCACTCGTTTTTGCAGCACAAAATTGGCTTGTTTTGGCATTTTGTTGCCAAGTTTGTGAGCGCTCTGCGCCCACACAGGCGGCTCTGATCGACGCATTCGTTTCCTTCGTGCTGGTATGGTGGGAGAACTCGAGAGTTGTGACTGTTGGGATTGAGAGCGAGCGTGACTCCCATTGACTTCGCTGGGGGGAGGGCGAGATTCCTTGCGTTCGAGTTCCCCTGGACTTAGGTCGCGGTCCTCGAGTTTGCGTTTTGCTGGAGTGACGGCTCGGTCGGAATTTGTCGACATGATTTGCGCCGAGTGAGCGGTAAGTCTGGGCTCAGCTGCTCGGTCTTCTGCCGCCCGGGCTTCTGCCGCTCTGGCCTCTGCTAATTTCGCCTCTGCCGCCCTGGCTTCTACTGCCCTAGCTTCTGCCGCCCTGGCCTCGGCCGCCCTAGCTTCGGATGCCCTAACTTCAGCTGCCTTTGCTTCCGCCGCCTTTGCCTCCGCTGCTTTGGATTCTGTCAATTTGGTGTCTACTGCTCTCGCTTGTGCTGCAAAGGCGGCGAGAGGATCGGCGTTATTCTGGAGGGAGGGTACGCGGGTTTTGGGGCTGACAGAGGGACTGGGTGCTCGTTCGCTGCGAGACTGCGATCGTTGGTGTACGTCCGGGGCGGGCGACCCGTAGCTACTAGATATACGCTTGGTCAGTGGTGGTGGTGGTTGCGGCGAGCCTTGTGCTTGTGCTTGTGACAGTGATTGTGCCTGTGCCTGTGCCTGTGCCTGTGCCTGCGCCTGTGCCTGTGCCTGCGCCTGTGCGTGGGCTTGCGCTACTTGACCTCCAGCTGCCGATGAAAGCCTTTGTTGGTAAGGGCTCGAAGGCTGAGGGTAGCCTCCTCCGGCCGAAGGCTGTCTTGACCCTGGCGCCAATGGCGGGCCCACGGGGGTCGGAGGCTGAGAGGGAGGGCGATTGTATTCTCCGGGCGGTGGACGCGACGCCGCAACAGGGCTCCCTTGGATGTAGGGAGGCCCGTACTGATGTTGGCTTTGGGCTGAAGTGGGAGTCGGAGTGGAATGCGTGGATTGGGAGCGCTGGTGAATATAAGGATGAGCCGCAGCACCGACGGGCGGCGTCTGTGGGACACCGTGTTGTTGCTGCTGCTGTTGTTGTTGTTGCTGCTGTTGCTGCTGCTGCTGCTGCTGCTGCTGTAGTTGGTGACGGACCAAATAAGGCCCGGGACCGGGAGGACCACCTGGAGGCCCACTCTGGGCACTCTGACTCTGAGTGAAACTCTCGCGACGCTGAGGTTGATATTGCGCGGGAGGGTACTGGTGGCGCTGCACCGGACTCGCCATCTCGGTAGGAGGTTGTGTCGGGGGGAACGGGTACCCAGCAGCACCTGGCGCAGCCGAAGGGGTTGTAGAGGATCGGTACGCTGGAGGAGTTGGAACAGGACCGCCGGGGGATCGTGGGTCGTGGAAAGAGCCCGAGGACTGGAGAGGCGGCGCAGGGCGTCCGGGATAGGCTCCTGGTGTTTGGTATGGGGAGTGAGGAGGGTATGAGTTGGGAGGGGGTTGTTGACGAGAGGCCTGCTGCTGCTGTTGCTGTAGCTGTTGCTGTTGTTGTTGTTGCTGCTGCTGCTGCTGCTGTGAAGGCGGAGGACGTGACTGTTGCTGCTGATGCGGATGAGGTCGGGCGTGCGGCGGATAATCTTGCGGCGCGGGCTTGCCTGGCGAAGCTTGAGGCGGTGGTGGACGGCCATAGTCGCGATATCCATACTGAGACGGCGGTCCTTGGGCAGGGCTTTGGGGCGGACGATGAGGCTGCTGTTGGGGATGAGGCTGCGGTTGACGGCGTTGCTGCTGCTGCTGCGGCGGCATAGGCGGAGGCTGTTGCGGCTTTGACGCCGGTTTGGGCCGGTCGCCATTGTCCGACGTATTGAGAACGGATCGAAGATCCATGGCGGTCCTTGTGCGATTCGGTTTGGGAGTTTGGAACTAGCTTGGTGGACGCTGGCTATATCAGGTCTTTGGGCGCGAGAGGGAATGCGTCGACGAAGCAATCTCAAGGCGATTAGTTCGTCTCGTATTCAGTTCGCCGACGCGACGCAAGCGCAACAAAGAAAAATGCGCGATTATAACGGTGAGGTACGGGAATTTCTGATGGGTTGACGATGGGGGTTTTCGGTGTCGTCGTCGTCGTCGCGCGAGGAAGGAGGCGTCGCAAGCCGGACATGGATGGACTGGGGGGGGGAGTTTTACGCCGCCATGGCGAGGCTGCCACGGTGTCGAGAGATCGATTGACGATTGACGAATGAGGATTGCGAATGATAGCAGACAGAGACGGAGAACTAGTGACTGAATGAATGATGCAGCTGGGTGATCGTGTTGCGAGAGACGCTCCTTATCACAGATCAGACGGTCATTGCGGATTTTTGTTTGTTTGGTGTTTGGTGGTGTCTTGTCGTCGTTTTCAACGGACAAAAGAAAGACGGACCTTGTACTTTTAGGAGCCTGAGCCAGCCTGGTACCTGCCTAGAGGTAGCGGAGGAAGAGCCCTGGGGGTTCGAGGTACTTGTGTTTTAGTGTCCTGTTTGCCGGCGAGCTTGGTACCTACTTATCTTAGTACCTTTACGGTGTACTCTACCTATTTGCCTTACCTCCCCTACCTGCGCTTGGAACCCAGTACTGTGCGGGAGCTTCAGGGATGATGGGAGGTCCTGAAATTACGGGAGGGTTTTTATTGCCATGGTGTGTCGCTCGCTCACTTCTTTTGCCCGTTTGGCTCTCATGTGGCTGTGTTTTTGCGCGGATGTATAAATGCTATATCCTAAGTATCTACCGCAATGCATCTTTTGAAATATTGAGGCATCTATCTCAGTACCTACCTAGGCACCTACCTTACCTATCTAGGTACCTAGGTCCCTAGTACTACGGACGGTTCTGGTTGAGCTTCATCGAGAGCTACTACCCGGGTTAGGTAGGTAGGTAGGTACTTTATCAGACACATGCTTGGGTACCTGCAGGTACCAGATACCTTGGGAAGGAAACAGATCTGCAAAGCATTGATGGACCCGAGTCTCGAGTAGGTACATACTACCCAGGTACCTAGGCAGTGACTTTGGGAGATAGGGTATTCAGGTACCGTTCACGCGCAAATTGTCTCAACGCATGTAAGAGCAGCTCTCCTCGATGACCTCGACCTTCAGGGAACCCCTTCCCCTCCCCTCCTCAATACCCACAGATCGCACGCAGCCTTGTCGCGTTTATACTGTTTACTCCGTGCTCCATAGAGCCAAGACATCTCTCCTCCGTACCTCCCAGGCGGGTTCCTCTGTCCCATGGCAATGTTTCTCCCTCCCTGCTTCCCTCCTCCTCCTCTGCCTCAGTTCCACCTGGCCGTTGTGTCTGTGCTCTCGACGTCATCGCCCAAGGGTCTTCGGTGTGAGATTCAGTCTCTCCTGTGTCGTCCCAGATGCATTCTTTGTGTGTTGTGTCCATGTGCTTTGTGTTCTACTAGCCCTCCGTCGAGGAGAGATGATGATGAGAACCCTCAAACTACCTACTGCTAGGCCATTGGGTCAGCAGCTACTCTATAAGTTACTAGGTAGGTAATTAGGGCAAAGTTGGGTTGTACGACGCGAGACCAAAACCGGACGTTCGTCCTCCAACTCGGACATAAAGACCTGAGGTTCCGCAACCGGATATCTACCCCCTGATGGTACCTTTGATATCATCTAAAACGTAAATAGGTACTTATTGATTTGAATCACTTTCTTGTCGTGCTACGGAGTGCTGTGCAGTCAGTCACGACGAGCTGGGCTTACATGACACCATTGTTCACCTTGTCTAGTCACGTGATCTATCCTTTCGCTCGCCTGAGGCAGCAAGTTCCAGTGTTTCAGCTTTTCGAAGGATGAGTAAGCGACCATTAGGTCATCCAGGCACCTGCCTGGCCGGGTAAGCTCTCGTGTGTGGTCCGTGCCCTCCCCTGCAAGGCAGAGCTGTGCCTGACGTGGACTATCTCCAGCGCTTCCTTCTTGGAGCAAAACACCACCGAATCCATCCGACCTCATCTCCATTCGACCTCACCCCATCTCTCTCAATCATCTCCTTTGTACTCCTCCATTGTTGAGTACTTTTCCCTCGGGTCTTGCATATGCCCTTGGGCCTATTCGGAAATAGCCCCTTCTCTGCCAGTCGACCTTTCCTACCTCAACAACCTCTCCAATCGCCTCTCGATCTCCTTCAAGCCTCACTTGCCCGTCCTTTCGATCCGTCGCAATCCATCAAGATGCCTGGCCTCGTCTCGGCGACCGGTGTCCTGGCCTTCCTGGCCGATGAGGAGCCTGAGCTCAAGGTCTTCGCGCTGCAGACCCTGAACGATGATATCGACACCGTTTGGACTGAGGTCGCCGCTTCGCTAAGTCAGATGTACGTTGCTAAAGCACGCGGTCTCGCGCGTCCGGTCCATCTTAAACGTTCCTTACGCGCCGTGAATACCGTTGCTAACAATAGCGTCTCGCAGTGAAGCACTCTACGAGGATGAGTCTTTCCCCGAGCGTCAACTCGCCGCCCTCGTGCTCGCCAAGGTCTACTACCACCTCCAGGCTTACAACGAGAGCATGGTCTTTGCCCTTGCCGCTGGCGATCTTTTCAAGCTCGACTCACCCGGCGAATTCGAGGAGACCATCATCTCCAAGTGTGTGGACCAGTACATTGCCGTGACCGCTGCGAAGAAGACAACACCTCGTGCCTCGAAAACGACCGATCTTCCAGAGCTCGCTACCACTTTCGCCAGTGGTGCTGACGGGGCCGCCGTCATGTCGCCAACTACCCCTTTCTCGCAGACGACCCTCCCCCCCAAGTCTTTGCTATCGCGGGATTCAATCGATAATACTATGATTGAGGCCACTTTTCAGCCGGTCTACAAGCAGGGTCGTTCTGGCTCCATTGCGGAGCTTCCTGACCAGGCCACCGAATCTCTGCAGAGAGTTATCGACCGTCTCTTCGAGAGTTCCCTAAAGAAGGGCCGGTATAGGCAAGTTGTTGGTATCGCTGTTGAGGCCAAGAACCTTGATGTCCTTCGCAAGGTCATCAAGCGCGCCAGTGAGGACGAGAAGAATGCCAAGTCTAACCCCCTCGAGAGCGCACCCGGCCCGACCGAGGACTTGATGGAGTACACACTGGGTATTTGCATGGACATCGTGCAGGAGAGGAGTTTCCGAACCGAGATTCTGAGGCTCATCCTTGACCTCTTGAACGAGATCCCTAACCCGGATTACTTCGCCATTGCCAAATGCGTCGTCTATCTCAACTCCGATGGCGAGGCTTCCCACATGCTTCAGACTCTTGTCGAGAACGGCGACCACTCATCAATCGCAAATGCCTATCAAATCGCCTTTGATCTCTACGACAACGGAACCCAGGAGTTTCTGGGCAAAGTTTTGGCATCACTCCCCTCTGGCGAGCCCCCCAAGAAGGAAGAGACAGAGGATGATGGCAACAAGACCAATGAGAATGAGTCTCTGCTGGAGAACCAACAAGAAGACCCCGAGAACGAGCTTCCCGAGGAGGTAGCCAAGGCGTACCGCAACATTCGTTCCATTCTTGACGGCAGCAAGACCATCCGCCTGAACCTGGAATTCCTGTACCGCAACAACCGAACCGACTCGAGCATACTCAATAAGGTGCGCGATAGCCTCGAGGGTCGCAACTCCATTTTCCACACCGCTGTCACCTTCTGCAATGCCTTTATGAACCAGGGGACAACAAATGACAAGTTCTTCCGCGACAATCTTGAGTGGCTGGGCAAGGCCGTCAACTGGTCCAAGTTCACGGCAACCGCCGCTCTTGGTGTTATTCACCGCGGAAACCTGTCTCAGTCACGCAAGTTGCTTGAACCCTACCTTCCTAGGCAGGGGGGTCTCGGCAGTGGCTCTATGTTCAGCCAGGGCGGTGCTCTCTATGCCTACGGTCTTATCCATGCCAACCATGGTGCTGAGGCCCTTGAGTATCTCAACAACCAGTTTAGCCAGGCAGAGGAGGAGGTTGTTCAGCATGGCGGTGCCCTCGGCCTTGGTATCGCAGGTATGGCAACGGGCGACTGGCCCATCTTTGAGAAGCTCAGGGATATCCTGTTCCAGGATTCGGCCCTCAATGGCGAGGCCGTTGGTCTGTCCATGGGTCTCATCATGCTTGGTACTGGCAATGTCAAGGCCCTTGAAGACATGATTACTTACGCTCATGAGACGACCCACGAAAAGATTGTTCGTGGTGTTGCCATTGGTATGGCTCTCATCATGTTTGGTCGCCAGGAGGGCGCCGATGTCCTCATCGAGGGTCTTCTGAACGACCCGGATCCGACTCTGCGATACGGTGGTATCATGACAGTCGCTCTAGCGTACTGTGGTACCGGCAGCAACAAGGCAATCCGTAAGCTTCTTCACATCGCCGTCAGCGATGTCAATGACGATGTCCGGCGAATCGCCGTCATGAGTTTGGGCTTCATCCTTTTCCGCAAGCCCGGCAGCGTGCCCCGAATGGTGGAGCTTCTCTCCGAGTCGTACAACCCCCATGTACGATACGGTTCGGCCATGGCGCTGGGTATCTCGTGCGCTGGCACTGGCCTCGACGAGGCCATTGACCTCCTGGAGCCCATGATGAAGGATCCCACCGACTTTGTTCGCCAGGGCGCCCTCATCTCGCTGGCCATGATCATGGTTCAGCAGAACGAGGTCATGAACCCCAAGGTCTCGGCCATCCGCAAGACGCTGAAGAAGGTGGTCGGCGATCGTCATGAGGATGCTATGACCAAGTTCGGTGCTGCCTTGGCTCTGGGTATCATTGACGCTGGCGGCCGCAACTGCACCATCGGGCTCCAGACCCAGACTGGCAACCTCAACATGGCTGGCATCGTCGGCATGGCCGTCTTTACCCAGTACTGGTACTGGTTCCCCTTTACTCACTTCCTGTCTCTGAGCTTCTCGCCGACCGCCGTCATTGGCCTCGACCACAATCTCGACATGCCCAACTTCAAGTTCCACTGTGCTACTCGACCTAGTTTGTTCGACTACCCTCCGGAGCAGGAGGTCAAGGCCGAAGAGGGCCCTGCCATGATCGCGACTGCGATTCTCTCTACGACGGCCCAGGCCAAGCGAAGAGCTCAGAAGAAGGAGCGGGCCCAGCGACGAGAGAGCATGGACATCGACAGTGCCCCCGCTAAGGCCGGAGACAAGATGGATGTCGATGAGGAGAAGAAGTCGGAAGAGCCCAAGGAGAGGAAGGAAGGAGAGGAGAAGGAGGTCACAGCTTCGACTGACGCCAAGAAGAAGCCCGAGAAGGAGAAGGTGGGCTACGAGATCGAGAACATGACGCGTGTTCTTCCAGGCCAGCTCAAGTACATCAGCTTCCCGGCCGGCCGATACAAGCCAGTCAAGAAGGTATGTTCTCCCTATGATATCTTGTCCCCCAGCTAGTCTAACTGTCGATAGCCTACCGGTGGTCCCCTGCTGCTCCATGACACGCAGCCTGACGAGGAGAAGTCGCTCCTCGAGGAGAAGCTCAAGAAGGTGACGATCGAGCGTGCCCCCGTTGCCGGCCAGCAGAACACGCGCGGAAGTCGGTCAGCAGCCGCAAACCGATCGCTCCTCGAGGGCCTAGTGGACTCGACGAGAGGAGGATCGAGCAACGCCGCCCTGCAGCAACTGCTACGCCAACAGGGCCGGTCGCCATTCAGCGCCTTTGCCGAGCCCCAGACCCCAGGCAGTGGCTCAGGTGCTGCTGCTGCCGCTGGCGTCCTCACAGCTGTTGACGAGGATGCCGAGGGCGACGAGGAGGCCGACCTGCCGAGGGAGTTTGATTACTTCACGGACAGCGATGAGTAAAGGAAGGGTGACTTGTGGGATCTCTCTGGGGGTGGTGACACGATTCAGACCGGTGTTTTCAAAGGGATAATCGGGTTGTACGACTAGAACAGGTCGAAGGGAGGGGAAGGCGAATAGAGGGTATGGGAGGAATGGATGTATAATACGCCTGGCAGGCTGTGCACGATGCCAGGATGATAGACGCTTGGTAATACATTGCTTGAGCCACAGATGATGGTGCTCACTCTGACGCTTTAGATGCTTTGTGATTGTGTGTGTGTGTGTGTGTTTTTTGCAAGTGAATGATTACTAGCTCAAACATCTCAGAAGACAGACTGTTCAATTCTAGGTTGCCTTTGCTTCAACCACCACCTCGAAAGACGAAGAGATCCTCTCTGAATATTGACTCCCAAAACTCCATTCGCTTCTTCCCTTGTTTACGCCTTCAGGCCCCTTCGCGATGCATGCCCTCCGTACTAGCAAGGAAGGACTTGAAGTAACAGGCCGCCGCTTTACACCTCTTTCTTATCTTCACTCTCAGGAGCAACAGCAGCACCAGCAGCAGCAGCACCGACTGGACACTCAGTACACACCTTCATCCGATGCCACGCGGTCGCCAGGTTCCCACGCAGGTTCCACGTCGCGGCGTGGCTCTCGGGCTGGGTATTGTACACCTCATCCGTTGCTTTTACGACGAAGGTGGCACAGCGGGTATTCTCCTCTTTCACATCCTCATCACTCCCGCCGTCGTTGCGCTGATCTTCGTCAAAGGCGGACAGGGGGATGGAAACGTCGAATCTCCATCGTCGCCACGCCCAGGATCCGTGCCCAAAACATGGAGAGGGCGAACCGTCGGTAGTGACGCAGTCGGGAAGGATCTTGGCTTGTGTCCAGGTCTTGCCACCGTTCAAGGAGATGTCGACACGGATGATTTCCCGGCCGCCGCCAGAGTAGGCATACCCAGTCAAGGCAGCTTTCTTCTCATACTCTGTCCTACTCTTCTCATCACCACCGCTGGGTGAGGGTTTTGCCCAGTCACCGAGTGTACAGCTCGTGATGGCGCTCTGGACCGGCATCTCTTGGATCGAGGGGGCCGTGTCCCAGGCCACCTTTGTCTGATTCGGCCCGAAGCACTTGTAATCCCGCCTCTGCCACTGCGTGGTGCTCTCCTCATCGCTGAGCGTGATATGGTTAAGCCACTTGACGGAGCGGGCGGCGACATGGCCTGGGACGACGGCCCGGAGAGGAAACCCATGGTCACGGGGGAGCGCCTGGCCATTCATGCCATAGGCGAGGAGGACATCACCCTGGGGGTCAATAGCCTTCCTGATGGGGATTGAAGCGCCGTATGCCTCGAGGCCGGAGAATTGGACGTGCTTGGCCTCGCTCTCGCCCGAGAAGCCTGACGCGATGTCAAAGCCAGCGTCGGCGAGGACATCGGAGAGCAGGACACCCTCCCAGCAGGCGTTGGAGATGGCGCCGGTGGTCCAGGGGAGACCGTTGGCCTTACGGCCGGAGCCCTCGCTCATGTGACGGCGGCGGTTGCCAGAGCATTGGAGGACAGCGGTGACCTTGTGAGGTTGGAAGCGTGCTTTGAGGTCACCGAGGGTGTACTCCTTGGTGGTGCCGTTGGTGAGCTCGATGGTGAGGACGTGGTCGTCGGGATTGGGAATGCTGGGAACCCACATGTGATTCCGGACGTAGAACAGATCGTTGGGGGTGAGGAATTCCTCTGTCATGAGAACCGCTGGTGTTTCTGCGTTTCGGGGCTTCGAGGTCATGGTGATGAGTGCCGGATGTCGCACCGGGTCGTCGGCGAAAGGGTCCTCGATAGCATCCTGTGCAGGACGACCATCGACGAGGTCAGCAGCATCAACGAAGCCGATCTGATACTGGGCAAGGATATCGTAGACATATTGGTTCTTATGAATGGAGAAGATGTCCCAATACGGGTTGATAGAACCGCCGGCAGCTCGGAGAATGACATCGCCACCGGGATGAGCACCAACCCAGTCTGTGATGTCGTAGACTTTGTCATCGTGAATAACCCATGGATTCTCGGATCGGGCGTCATGCTTGCGGACTTCTGAGATACGAAACCGAGGCAGTGAGGGATCGCGAGTGTCTTTGGGGGATCTTTGTGATGGGGCGGGAGTGTCGCGTTTCGCTGGAGGAGATTTGGTGAAGCTATAAGCGAGGATGAAGGAGGCGGCACCAGCGAGGAGAGTAGCAGCCCCGATACCACCTGAGTAGCCTGAGCTTGAGGCCTGAAGCTGTGCAGTTGATTCGGGAGGTAGAGAATTGAATCTCGTAATGGGGGAGGACTCGAAGAAGCGAGCTTGTGATCTGGTTGAGACGGTCAGGGATGGTGAAGGCTGGAGACGTCTCGCCGCCCATCGTCGAATTGGCCGGGAGAACATGATAGCAGTGATGACCCCCAGACGCCCGGGGGTGGAATCCAAGAAATCAGGCGACTTTTCGAGTGGGATGACTAGGCATTAGGAATCTGTATTTGGTGTCAAATCCCCGTCCTATAATTGCTTCCAGGTTGAGAGTTCTCGCAGAGCAGATGGGAGATGCAGGTGTTTTCTTTTCTTTTCTTTTCTTTTCTTCCTTTCTTTCAATTCTTCATCCATGGGGAAATTCCCAATGAGAATATCGCAGGCCGACAGTCGGGGAAAGCCATGATAGAGGTTCTGATGGGGGAAGTTCAAGTTAGAGGAGAACTGAAGATGATGAAGTCGGGGACCACGTGGACGGAGTATCGGAAGTCGGGGCTCGGGAAGAGAAGGAGTAGGAAGGAAGGTGACGACGTCGAATATGCCGAGTAAGGTACCTACTGATAAGACAGGATAGGTAGACTTGTGAGGGTGTGAGTGTCTCCCCCGTTCTTGTGTTCGTTTTGGTCGGCGACCAAAAGTTCAAGTCAATCACCGACGGATGCCGCTGGAAGCCATACCTACAAACATCTCCCGAGTAATAATAGGTATCACGGGTTGTTCTAGTCGTTACGTCATCAGAGACGAAATTGGGGGCTCTCATTGGCCAATTTGATCCAGGTGAGCTCTCTAGACCCAGTAGCGAGCGCTGTAATTACAGGGCTTACAGGGGAAGTTGTTGTCCCGACACAAGTGCTTGTCGGGTCGTCGGGCTTCTCCATCCACCTTCCAGAGTTGGCAATTTTCATGACAGGGGTTCACCTGCCCCCGTGACCGACACTCACCGACGGGTACTGACCCCACCTGGGTACGTACTCCGTTCTAGCCTGACCCCCCTACCTAGGCGTCAACCTATCTGGCCTATGCCCCTAGAGTCTAGAGAGTGCAGGACAAAAGGGGGCATCGTCATCCACATCCATAGAGAAATCCATAGAGAACCAATTCTAGTATAGAGTTATCCCGTCCTGGATATCATTGCGCTGAGATAGGTAGCTGATGGACGTTGAAAACGACAAGACAAAAGAGAAACCAGAAAAGGCAAACATAACCTAGCCAAAACCATCTCGAATAATGCCCTATTGTAATACACAAGTTACAAAGGTTTCCTTCACATCTCCTAGATTCAATCCAATACTATGAAACTTGGAATCTCGATACGCCACAGCTTGCTTATCCAATGAGTGCGTAGAACCAACCTCCAGCAAGCCTCCGGTATGTCTATCCTAGTTGAAAAGGAGTAGGTTGTAAAGTCAAAGACTATAGGAGAAAGCAATAGCGTAGGCATTAGGATGAAGACCGGGGAGGATGGACGGCGGCAGCTGGGGGTGGACTGGGCAGACGAGGGAGATCAGGATCCTTGGGCTCTTGAGTCGCCGGAGTCGAGGATGGTCGAGAAGAATCGGATACCGGCTCCTGAGATGTAGACCCTTCAGAAGTAATGGCTTCCGTTGACCCCCCAGTCGTCGAACTCTTCCCTGCTAACCTCTCAATCACGGCTGACGAGTTCAACTGCTTCTCCATTGAGACATCCCTGGCCATCTCATTCCCGCGTTTCTTGCTCCCCCTGCGAAACGGATTTGTAAACCAGGTCCAAGCGGCTCTCATATTCTTCCGGGTGAAGATCAGCATCGGGATGCGAATAACCAGTAGTAGTAGGAAGAGAAGGTTGCGCCCCGTGTCTTTGAGCTCGCCGGTGCGGTGTTTGCGGACCATGTCGGCGACGACGATGCCGAAGAAGAATGTAAGAATGGCTAGCATGATGACATAGGCAAATATAGCAGTCTTGATGTCGCCATCATGGATAGACCAGGGGCTTTTGCCTGCGCCGCTGGGGGGAGTGCCTAGGTTGATGGTGCTGTTGGTTGAGAAGGGGGTAGGCGTATAGGCGCCTAGGAAGGGGAAGGTGGTGAGTACCGGGGCCATTGTGACGGTGACCTGAATGAAGATGTTTGAAGAAACGAGGATTTGATTGTCTGTGAAGGATGAGAGAACTTGAGTGAATGAATAGGAGGGGGAGCCGAAGGGAGCTTGAAGGGATTTAATGCTCGTGAGAAGAAAAGAAAAAATAACTTTGCAAATGAGTTTTTACTGAAGAGTATTGTATGCATGCTGAAACGTTGAAATCACATCACGAGGGTTGGTTGTCATAGGTAATGTAGGGTGAGGGGAAAGGGGGGAAAGGGTTGGTGAAGCTATTCGCAGAATTCTCGAGCAATATGGAATCGTGATCAAGGCCATGGCGAAGATGGAAGAGGGGTGTCAAGAATTAGTACATACGAGAGACAAAAGGAAAGGGGCAAAAATGAAAAATGAAATAAAGAGCGAACAAAGGAAGATGTTGACATGAATAAAAATGATGAAGAAATGTGACCAAACAACATGCAGCAAAATCAACCCCCCAAAAACAACAACCACCAACCATCACCACCGAAAATAATTTCCTCTTTTTTTCTTCTTCTTTCTTCTTTCTTTCACTAATCACTCTCACAAACACACGCTTCAAAAATGTCTGCAATCCTCTCACGGTCCATAACACCACCTCCGATCCTCCCTACACCTCCCTCCCTCATCTTCGACCTCCCTCGATCTCGTCAGAGAAGCGTTTCCAATCCAGAAATTTTCACGGGATTCTTCTACCCCGGCAACGATTCCGACAGCTTCTTGGAAAACACCTTTGCTAGCTCTAGCACCGACAACGGTAATACCACCACCACCAACGATGTCGTGACCACCGCGGTTGGTCCTCCTGGATCAATACCCAACTCTGCTCCAGCACTCTTCTCCGTTCCTCTCACGCCTGAAAGACCTCCTGCAATCTTCTCCAAACAGCCCCTTCCCCCGTGGGACCGCTCCGTCGATGCCGTCTATCATGCCTACACCCATGGCGAGAGACGCCCCAACAAAGCAAAACTCTTCACCAAGACTCTGAACAGCTTCTTCAAAGGCCATGATCGATACCAGGCTAGGGGAATCCTCTACTTCAGCCTCCCAGACGACGTCCGCTTGCGTATCTGCGAGCTACTCCTCCCGCACATCGCCAAACCCGTCCGCCTCAACAGGGCCACCTTTTCCCGCAGATGCTGGCGTCTACAGGATTTCACCTCACCGGCAGATGCCCTCCTCCCACTTCGGGACTATCTGGAAGCCTCGTTTGCTTTCCGTGCCGATGTCCTCGTGACATTCCTCATCAACACGCCCCTTCATGTCACCTTCTCCCCCCACGTTGGCCCCCTATTCTGCCCCCTTGCCACGGCTTGGCTGAGCTCTTACGGCCAATACATGCAAAACATCTCGCTGGAGCTTGACATGTCCCGTCTGGGATGTGGTGCTGAACCTGGTGCGGATCGGCTCCTACCAGGCTTCGAGTTGGTCGAGGACCTGCTTCGGAAGTTCGTCGAAGGCCAGTTACGACGAGAAAGGAACCGGCCCCTCGAGAGCCTGGTTCTTTTGTGCCGGAGGTACTATGGGCAAAGGGTTCCTTCTGAGGAGATGTCTGACTCTGGTGATTCTGATGAGTCGAACGTTTCGAGTGACTGGGGCGATCTGGTCTCATCTAGTGACGAAAGTCAAGAGGACGAGCCGTCCGAAGAGCTCCCATGGGCCGAGGAAGAAGATGAATTTCCAGACGAAGAGTTCATTAATTATATGGAGGATTGGGACGGAGAGCCAGACAATGACGAGGATGACGATGATTCCCAGGGAGAGGAATGCGATCCATATGATCCATATGATCCATATGAGCCGTACGAGCCGTACGAGCCATACCAGGGAGGGGTGTTCGATGATGTTGAGAATTGGGACGAATCCATCGGCTATTTGCAAGGCGAGAACGGAAAATGGCTTCGCGATGGAAAGCGTGAACTCCTCAGAATATTGATCGCTCGGGCACAGTTGGAGATCGAACCTCAGCCCGAACAAGACCTCCCTCAATACTCCAGCACCAGCACACACATCCGCGACCCCCAAGATCTCCCAAGACCTCAACGACCCAGCCGATCAATCAAGTACGTCCAGCCTGAAGAGGAAGATGCCTACTGCCCCGACTCTTACCTCACCATCTGCAACCACCTACTCCATCTCCGTGGCCGGATCGACTCCCTCCGCATGTGCGGCTTCAGCGAAGCCTACACATCACAGTTCATAGAGACCATGTTCCCCCGAGCAGCGGATAATCCCCATCAGCACGCATACCGAGTGGCGCCGTCGACAGTCTGGCCCAAACTCGGGTCCCAGAGCTCCTACATCGACGTGGGGGATGGATGCATCGCCCTAGACAGTCACGAAATCTCCGAGGAGATGGCCATGCCGCCCCAAGTTGTCCGGTACGAAGGCGCCGTCCAACTTCCTCCGCCTGTCCTGGACGAAGACGGATACCCTACCCTACCGCCCGTCGTGGCCGAGCTGCAGAGGATGAGAAGCCTCGCCCCGAGATCCGGAACGAGCATGTCGGAGAAGGACCGCGACCTCATCCGACCGGATCCCACGGAAGTCAGGGGGAATGAACGTGAGAAAGTAGATAGAAGGTTGATTGTGAGAATGATGGAAAAGTTTGGGACGGGGAGCGTGAGTAGACTGCTGGCGAGGCACCTTTTCAGGAACGTGTAGGTTTCGAGGTCATTTCTCCCGGCATCTTTGTATATTAGACACTTGGGATAAATAGTTTTGACACTCTGGTGCTTCCTATTATTTTGTTGTCCTACTCATTGACAATACTTGTCGTTTGTTATAAAGAAAAGTAACTCCAAACCCCACGCATATACATCCCCAATATGCTGAAAGATCTTAAGGAGGAGGCTATGCACTGATAAGCGACAAGGCCGTCTTTCTTCATCAAGGCAGCAACATGTGCTTGGGGTAAAAGTAGACTCAGAACTTCAAGATAGCGAGAGGCCAACGCCGTGGCATCATCGCTTTTCACTCGCTTTACTCCGGATGATATCGGGTCCATCGAAAACAGCCCTAGTGAGCTTTCACTCTTCACTTCTGCAAAGACTGTTTTCCGCCAAGTCAGTTTGAGAGCCATCTTTGGACGTGCGGGCTTCGAAGAGACTTACGAGAGCAAAGCTACTCCGTGCGCGAATCTTCTCCCCAAAAAACACCAGGACCCAGGGGATCAGAGTCAGTCCGGTAGCGATACCGCCCAAAAGGCATCCTGCTTTCCTGAGGCCGAGGCTGTCAAACATAACGGCGGTGAGAAGAGGGAACGAACCCCCCAGTATGTTCCGACAGAAGCTCTGCGCTGCCAACGCCGACGAGGCATAGATATGGTACGTATCGGCGAGGTAGTTGAATGTCGCCAGGTACACCGAATAGATGCCCCAGTTCGCGAACCCGATACCGATGGCCTGCGAGTAGCCACTTGTGCTGCTTGGGCTTAGGAACGCAACGAACAAGCCGACGGGGAGGAGGAGTGACGTGATGCAAGCAAAGTACAATCGAGACTCTGGGCTCTCGGCTGGGAAGTGTTTCCTCATAGACCTCCAGAACAAAGAGGCTGACTTCTCGTCCCCTTCCTGGGCTTTCCATTGTGGATGCTTCATCAGGTCTTCCTGGCAGACCCCAACGACGGTTGCAACAACTCCTGACGCCATGATGGCAATGTAAATCCTGCTAGACATCTCCAGGTCATCGGCGTAGAGGTAGGGCACTATCGCAAACGACAGGTACAAGACACCCCAGGCAAAGGCCGCCCAGAGAGAAAAGCAAAAGACGACGGGTTCGGTGAAGAGTAGGTAGAAAGGCCGGTGCACCGATGTTGCCATCATCTTGGCGAGCGAAGCTCGGTGTTCATCTGCCTCAACAACCCATCTGATGCGGCGAAGCTGTCGCTGTGGTTGTTGACCTTGCCCGTTGCTGTCCTCAATCTCTGCCGGGTTCCCGGGAATGGTCTTGATGGTAGACGACGACGCGTCAGGGCTAGTGTCTTGCTCCGCGTCTGCCACCCAAACACCAAAGATACCAGCCCTCTCCAATTCGCCATACCATTCATTCAGCTTCTTTGCTTTCCTAGACAGCAGCACCGATGCCCGGCTCTCCTTGAAAAGGAAGACGATAGCCACCAAAAGCAGGCCATCCATAATGACCTGGTGCCAGAAGGACCATTTCCATGCACGGGTTTTGTCGCTCAGGCCATCGACGAATGCTGCTGCCACCATAGGACCTGCACCGGTGCCAACCAGCACCGATCCGCTGAACAAAGCCATGGGAGTGTTCCGTTCTTCCTTGTCCCATAGATCAGCAATAACACCACCGACAACAGAGCTGAATACTGAGCCGCCGACTCCAACAAGGAAACGGGCAACGAGCATCCCTGCCAGGTTGGTGACAAGAGGACATACGGCCTGAAATAGCACGTAAACGAAACCAGCAAGGACAAAGACAGGATAGCGACCCCAGATCTCAGACATTGGGGCGAGCGCCATCGGGGCAATAGCGAAGCCCAGACAGAAGGTTGTGATTCCCACTAGGGTAGCAAGGTGACTCGCGCCGAGGTCATTGGCCATTGCGACTGAAGGGGGCGAGTAAGACCCAGCCGAATATGCAGTGAGAAACGTCGCAATGCATGATAGAACGAGTAAAATATTCTTTCGAGCCAATGGCCAAGTCAGAGGCGAGACGAATGGCTTCAGGTTGGGGCATGGAGGAAGTTGTTCCGCTTCGGAAAGGCCTGCTTCGCGAAATGTCGGGGGCGACGGTAACAGAGTGTTGTGCGTCAAGTAGAGATAGGATATCGGCTCACTGGCATCAAGTTTCGGAACTTGAGCTGTCTTGGGTGGAAGCAAGCCCTCGACGTTGATTTCGAGCTGCCCTGGCTCCAGCGTCGGGTCTGGGTTGTCTCCATTGCGAGGTCGCTGAAGTTGTTGAGTCATCTGAATAGTCCCTGAAACTACTGCTCGGTAGAAGCTAGAATATTTGGATAAGAGTTTATGGAGAGTAGGAGTTTGAAACTGAGACGGCGTGCGAATTGGGTTCTAGGTTGCGAGGGGAGGGCCTCCGGAGTCTAGAGTCGCGGGCAGAGGGGAGACAAGACTCTTCGAGCTCAGCAGAAATTGTAGTGCTCTGGGGCACAAGTCCAGGTTTTTCTAGAGCTGGGGAGGGTGGCATATGAGGACCGACAACGGGATCTCGACGGAAATAATAGCCGCTTGGCAGAGGATCCGCTCTCCGCCCCGAGTCCAAGTGGACTCGCCCACGATTCGCTTGCCTACCAGTGACTGAGAGAGCGAGTGAGTGGAGTGGAGCGAGTGGGCAACGATGAAGAGATTGAGGAGAAGGCAGCCCTAGGAGAAACGGGAAGAGATGTGACCAAAAGGGTAATCAGACAGCCGAACGACACCTCATCCGAGGATAGGATACGATCGACAAGACAACGGACTTTAGCACCGCCCATCATGGTGAGGGCCAGCCCAAACGTCGGGACGTCCTTGTGACACATTGAAGGCTGATGGGAGGGGAGGGGGCATCTCGGGCGAAAGAATATGTCAGCGGTTGAGTCGATTCCCCAGTCAAGGCCCCTCCCGTAGCCAGCCCCTCATGCCCTATGCCGTTCAGGCACACGGCATCCCGGCGTTCCCAGCGAGTCATCGGAGTGTATACGGCCCCGGCGTCGGAAATAAGGTGGAGGTGCGCGAACAGTCAACGCCAAACGGCTGTCCAAGTGATTAGCGGCAGTTGAGTGCTTGGCGGGGACGTCACCACCGCATTCCGCGTGCTGCAGTTCGGCCATATCTGTAGGCGGGCCTATGCCGAGGGTACCAGAAGGACGAATGATTGGGCGCACGCGATCTTGATTCCCAATCATCATGTTCTCCAAGTCCGTGTTGCTTGATGGGTGCCAGCATGTCGAAGAGGAGCCAACCGTTTGCAGATTGGGGAACACCGCCTCGTAGAGCGGAGAATGTGGTCCCGTCCAGATCATCTCGGGAACGGGCTGATGAGATATTTCCGGCTATTACCGACTCATCTCGCAGGGGATCTCAGATGCGCGGACGAGGGGTAGGTAATATGTAATCTCTCGGGAGAACACCCGATGGATTTGATGGATTTTGTGTGTGACGGAGGTTTTTCTCCACCCATTCCGTGCGGATGTCTTCGGCATTGAAGCGCGGAATCGTCGACGGGACCCGCCAAGGGAGAAATCTGATTTCCAATCATGGAAAAAGCGATAGGTCCAGTCATAGGAGCGTCGAGATTGTGTTACTGAGAGTGGAGGAGCAAGTCTGTTGTCGTTGACTTTGCTTTCGCCAAAATGGCAATCCCAGCAGGAAGGAAGTTCCACGTGACCTACCCAACGCAGCGGAAGGAGATCACGGTCCCCGCAAACAGGGACTTCGACCCTGGCTCTTCCCCGCGAGTCTACTCCAGTCCACTCCAGCTCCTCTGTCCAGAGTACCTAAGGAGTACCTAGATTCTTGCAGGATGCCTTTTACCTCCATCAAACACCCAACATCATCGTCAATGGGCCCCCGGGGAGACGCCATGTCTTGTGCTGGTGCACTTGCAGGTCGTATGTATAGAGGATCCATCCCCTTCGACGAACTGATCCGTTAGTCACCTACCTGTGCGGACGGGAGCTCACCAATTGAGAGAAAACGTAACGACATTAATATATTAGAACCGATATCATAGCGGCATGATAGCAGCATCGCAAGCCAGAGCTTCCAGGAACCAAATCCGTAGCCGTGATCGTCGCAACCCATACTTCCCAGCTATTTTCGCATTCAGTCAACATCATCAGGACTTGTCTTTCCAAACCCTTCCTCTCCATACTTTGGTCCGAACTTCTCGCTCGCCACCAGGAGCACCTCGGCCTCGTCATAATCGCCATTCTCTTCGGGAAGCGGGCTGTCGCGCCTCACGAGAAGCGACTCTTGGGCGCCCTCCTTGAGCGTCCCGTCCTCGTTGACATAGTCCTTGTGATATAGCGTGATGAGAACGACGAGATACGTATCCTCTGTCTCTTTGTTGCGCAGGACGTATCTGAGCTGATGTGAGCGTCTCTGTTTGGACCTGAGACGGAGTAAACAGGAGAGGCGTAAGAGAGATGGTCATATCGGAGCGTCACCCGTCACAGTCGCCCAAGGGGAAACTGGAGGCGCGCGGAGGAAACGCGAGGAAGTATGCGTGCACAAGGAGAAGGGTTCGTCTTACCTGAGGCCTTGGCCATCCCAGTACTTCATAATGGGAAGCTGGAAGCCAGGAAGCTTCAAGGCCAAGTTCCCAAAGTCCAGATATGGATTGAAAAAGTCGAATCCGTATGTCCTGTCGTACTCGTACACCCACTTCTCCTTGCTGTCGGCCCTGAGTGCCCACTTCATCCGGGCCTTGTTGGCAAGGGGGGCGCCAATGTCCTCGCGGTCTTTGAGACCAGCCTCATCTCCACCTTCCTCGAACCAGAGACCGCCTTTTGATTCGTCGTACTCACCGTTACCGATGTGGATGGTGTTGAAAGAGCTGAGCGCAGGACCATACAGGTAGGGCTTGTCCGCATAGGCGTCGCCATCTAGACCTGGGTCGATCCACCAACGAACGATGCTCATAGCCGTGTTGAAACCTGGGGGTAGCCGGTCGCGGATGGGATGGTCGAAGTCATTCCCGAACTGCAGATCTGTGGCTTTGATACCGATGGTCTCATCGCCGGAGGGCCTCTTGGGGGTGAAGCGGAAAGAGATGCTGTACTGGTCCTGGTTATATGCGTGCGGCTCCGTGGAGAAGTAGGGCGAGGTTTTGGGCGAGTTGCGTGGGAGGCCATCGTAGTTCTGAATTCGGACGTTGAGCTCAAGGTCGGCGAGGTCGCTTTTGATGATGATGGGTTCGATGGTGTTGACGGGGACTTGGACTTGTTGGTCCAGGTCGTAACCAGGGCCGGCAGTGATGTGAAGAACGTAATTTCCCGACATGATGAATATATGGTAACTGATTTTGCCCTCCAATCTGATGCTGTACTCCTTTATCTTGATGTATGGATTCGTGGCGGTTGAATGAATGGATGAATGAATGAATGGGTGGCTGTGCCCGATAAAGTCAATGGCTTAAGGAAGAATAAAAGAAGAATAAATTTTAAACTCTGCCACCAAAAAGCATCGACTTGGTACTTTATCTGAGTAAGACAAGAACAGAGTAATTGGTCGCCCACTCCGAAAGCGAAAGGTCAAGAGAATTAGCAACAGCACTTTTCCTGGCTGCCGTTGGATTTATACTAAATACGTCAACCTCGGGAAACATATGACGTGAGGTTTTTTCTCCCGTCTCCCCTCATAACTTCACCAACGACACCCAATTTATCTCTCCAGGAATACTCGGCCAACGAGCTCTACCAATCGATTCCTTCAGATCGGAGCCAGAAAACAACTCTCCGACGGGCAAATCAGGGATCCATCGCATCTGAATTCTTTCGATTTCTGGCATCATGGCGTGCACCAACTGCAGAAATGGCTCCGTCTGTATGCAGTCCGATGCGTGTCCCCCAGGCATTCTGTACCTGACAGTGGCTGGCGATTGATGAGACAACTGTAAAGGAGCTGCAATGAGTGCAATGGGTGCAGTTCCTGGTCCGACATGGTCCTTCACCGCCGCGGGGCAGCTGTTGTTGGCATCGCGTGGCCCCTGTTGCTTGGGACTCAGTCTCACCGCCAAGGGAAAATCACCCAGAGGACCTCACCAACCATGAAATCCTGCCCTACTCGGCATAAGCGAAAAACGCGTCAACTGGAATATCAAAGTTCCGACAGATTACATAATCACTCATTCCGTGATCATATAGAGGGTAATGCATCTAACCGATAATATGTCGATAATGAAGCACCACCTAGAAACGACCAGGCATGATTTGGGTCAAAACGGATACTCATCCATCCAGCTGACATCACAATGGTCTCGCTATACGAAATGGAATCTGCCTTCAAATACACTGTACTCACACGTTTGATGGAATCTTCGAGGCCCCGACGTGCGCTTATCTCAAAATTTACTAAGCTCTCACACGCCCGAGCTGCGGTTTGGCGTCACCCAGCGCGTACGTGACCCAAATCGGCACCTGGACCTCTGATAACAACCACCCTCCACGACTAGAAGTGGCGATTCTTTTTAAACAATCATTTTTGTTCTCATTCAAAAGCATGACTCTCAAATCCAATCACGAACGGCCCTAAACACACAAACACAAACACCTGGACCCATCACAAATTGCAACGCCCTAGCCATGACAGTGTTTTCGTCAAGCCCGTCCGAGGAGAGCCGTCCGAGGAGAGCCGTCTAAGGGCGACCCATACAATCCTACCGAGATTCACCCAGCCCGGGTCTTTGCGATGTGCTCCAAAGCACTGATCACTATTTTCAGTCAGAAACTGCAAAGCCACAAGGCATGAGGCACGGAACGTACACTGGTGATCCATTTTGGCACTGGAGACCATATACCACGTATCGTTGATCCTGTCTTCCTCATTCTCGTGGCAGGGACAGAAAAAATAATCTGTTGCCATAGGGGAAAGATCAGGTGTCGAAAGACGACTCTCCATTGGCTTCATGGGACGCCAGTCACTCGCAAAACCGTCATCCTTGGGCTCAACAAGGCCAGTCAAGGCTTTTGGCCGGTCTGGTTCCGTCTGGCACCATGATCCGGTGAGCGCGAGCTCGGGAGTTGGTAGCTGCTGGGTCTGTGGGCAAAACGATAGCCGTCTGTCCTCTCTCCACTCATCGTCAGCATCACTTGGAGGGGACAGGCAGACGCGTTTGCTTGGCCAATCCTCAGCGACAGACCCGATGCCAGAATCAGCCAACATTGAAGCTGGGACTCCCCTGGGCGAATCCGAGTCATAGGATTGGTACCGGTCACTGGTCCAGGCGTCCCAGCCGCGGGACTCAATCGCAACCACTCCGACTCGCCCGTTCCCACGGGGCATAGTTCCGCGGTCCGCTCCAGGCATAGGGCCGAGATCGACGTGGTTGATGTGTCTCTTTGGCCTCGAAGAACTCTGACACTTCTGCTGGGCATGTCTCTCGTTTGCTTTGTGGGTGCGTGGCTCATGTTGGGGTGCCCGCGCGTGTGGAGGCGTTGGCATTGGGGTAGAGGGCTTGGTGAGACGATGGGAGGCCATTTTTTCGCCCAAAGAAAGGAAGGGTATAAAACTGCGAGTAGTTCTCGCAGGTGTGCCGAAATGCTGAAAGACGACCAAGACGACGCCGATAATGCCTTTATGAGTGTGGTGGTGGAACACCAATGTGGTGGGATGCTTGGTGGGAGATGACGCCAGCAATGCCTTGATGAGGATGAGATGGAGTCCGAGTGGGACTTTGGGATGATGATGGGGTGTGATAACTGCGAGTAGTACTCGTATGTATCTCGCAAGTGTGATGAAAAGTGAGGACGAAGCTGATAATGCCTTTATGAAGTTGGTGGAAGGCCTAGTCTGGGAGAGACGAGTCTGACAATGCCTTTATGAGGATGATATGGAGTTCAAATGAGACTCTAGATCACCTACAAGGCCGATAACTACGAGTAGTTCTCGTAGTTATTCCACAAGTGTGATGGGCAACGGGAATGAGGAAGAAAACGCCTGTGTGAGGGTAGAGAGGGTAGAGAGAGTTGGGGAGAGTCTTAGTGGGACTTGAGGTGTTGTCAGGGGTTGGGTTGTGGATGGAGACAGGTTTTTGGGAAGTCCCTGGAAGTTTTATGGTGGTTTCTTGATGAAGTGAGAAAAAGAGGATGAAGGAGGAAGAGAGTGGGAGAGGAGGAGGAGGGATGCGGCAGACTACCCTTTAAAGTCGAGGGTCTTGAGGAGAGCCGCCCCTGCCTCCCACCAATCAGAGGCCGCCTACCTCCCCCAAACACAACCTCCCCCGAACCTGATGGGCCGTCTGACAATTTGTTACATGCTTCGGCCGTCTTCACTTACTGCCAGACAACAACTAGGTGGAAAGAGACATGGAGAGAGGGGTTGGATAGCTGTTGTCTCTGAAAAACCGGCTATCCTTTTTCCTTGATTATCCATATCGCCATGTCCCAAGAAAGGTCTATTCGGCGACATGACTGACATCCATCTGGGTTTTCTTGATATTTTTTTTATAGAAAGCATCTGCCTAGGTAGTTGACTCAAGCGAGGCAATCCCAAGAATGATTTCCATGTTACACGGCTAGAGTTGTCAGTGATTCACTGTCGGCCTGCTTGATGAAGCGCGGCGACTTTGTGGCGCCCCACGTCATGTCCAAGTCCAACACCAATGACACCAGTAAGCGGTACAATGGGCAAGCTTTGATATTCCTACACATGGCCTTTGTTTACAAGAATGACGGTTTAATTTTGCTGCGCTATATTCTTCACCTTGTTAAAGCAAGCAATCACATCCGCCATGTCGAGACAGCCCAGGCCGTCCAGCCCGACATGATGTTCCTCTCTCGCTATGGTCCAATACTGCGCAAGTAATACGAAGCCACGTTATCATGGCAGATGGCCGTGTGGGCAATTTTCAGGTCTCCTATGTCGGCTTGCATGCACCCACGCGGATTCATAGCCCAGGTTTCAGTTTCGATATGTCTTCTGGCGACGTTGGACGTAGTCAAGCAGCCAGAGAGGCTCCCTGTTACCTTACGTAAGCTGTGCCCTATTCGCCAGGATTGGTCCCTCCATCCATCTCTCTGTGCGCGGAACAAGTGCAGTAGTGGGGGTGGATGGGAAGAAGCGGACAATGCCTGTTCGCTGCAGCCCATGGTACCTACCTAGTACCTACCTAGGGTTGAAAGGTCGACAGTACCTAACCTACTTCGACGTTGCCTAAACATTGAGCCTACCTCTAAGTACCTGCTACTGCTTTCTTCCTACTTGCTCAGCCCCGTCGGTACCTCCAAGGGGGCATTAGCGCCGAATCGCTGGGACAGTATCCGTGCATATTCCCATGATCGCAACAGATATTACGAAGTACCTACCTACCTGCCTAGTATGTATGCGGGAGGGGGTGGTTTTGACCAAAAACCCCCCCTCCCGTCTACGTACCTAGGTATGCATACCACTCTCTTACATTTTGCTCTGCAACCAATCACACCGCCCACGCCACCTTCCCGGTTGATCTGCGGTTCTGGGCGTCAAAACATCATCGTCGACGGGCATTTTTTGTGTCATCCTTCTCCCGTGGAGGCAGGGACGAGGACGACCCTCCTCCCGATGAGTTGAAACGACCACTTGGGTATGTATTTCTCGGCTGGAGTATTTCAACAAAGCGCTCGCAGACCATACTATCTCTCACCTACATCCCATAGTAATTAGTGTCTGATATCTGCCTATTGTGAACATCATGCATTTAGAATGTAGAGTCTCCGTATAACGCAACTCATACGAATGGTGGATGAGTGTGGATTTGGAGGGCTGCGTCAGTGCGCTTGGGGCGGCGGCCCTCAGCCACACCTAGGAAACTGTGGCTTACCATCACCTCCCTGCCTGACACACTTCATCATCCGATAGACAATCATCCTTGTCCGACCTCTACCCAACAAGAACGTATTCAACAAATCCAACTAACCCTTTAACTTGAAACACCTTCATAGACCCCTTTGCTATGAGATTAGCCACGCACATCCGTTTCCCTTTCAAACCATTAGACACCACATCCGGCTAATCCGGTTCACATAGACCCTCATGATTGGCACCTCGTTCATTGAATGGATCTTTATCCGTCTCTCCATCACAATCTTCCGATACACACCCCTTCTATATACTGCCGCCATTCTGGCCCTGAGCCTCACATATCGATCTGACGCCATTCACCTACCACTTCTCTGGGTATTTGCCGCACTACTGCTCGCCGAAAGCCTCTTCTTCGTCTCCATTTACCGACCATATCTATCCCGCCTCAAACGAGATGCGGTTCACCCCCGGCCGCTGTCCAGCGAGGAACGGAAAACGTTATTCAATAGGTGCCTCGTTAACGTATCGTCCCCTGAATTGTACCTGAAATGGTGGTTCCTCGGCGCAGACCTGGACGACATCCAAAGGGACAACGTGAGAGAGTTCTTCCTCTGGGCATTCTTTGAGCTTGGTGATGACGACTCAAGCTTTGGCAATGAGGGCGCAGAGATAGAGCAGCAGCTGGATGAGTTCATCTCTATCCTCGAGAAACAACTGGGACGGCAATTCAAAGACGGCCGTGGGAGTGCCGAGAGTCTCCGCCTGACCATCGACAAAATCGACACCACATATCGAAGCCTGGCCTGGTACGTGATCGTCTTCATCATCGACCAGGCTACCCACATCGCTTTTCTGTGGCATGGCTTCGACTTTCATGGGCGGTCCCAAGCTTCTGGTCGTCGTATTTTCCCTCCACGCCCACAGGAGCTGATGTCCCGTCAAAAATCCCCTGCGCCTCAGCTCAGCTACTGGCATCGTCCCCATACCGCGGAGGGGAAGCTTCCGGTCGTCTTTTTCCATGGAATCGGTATCGGGCTGTGGACGTATATCCGGTTCCTCGCCGGTGTACACGGGACAAGGCGCCATGGGAGTGACGGCGTCGGCGTCATCGCCATCGAGATCCTCCCCGTTTCGTTTCGTCTGACCTCTCCAATCCCCGACCGGGCCCAGTTTCTCTCCCAGATTACGGCGATCCTGGACCACCACCACTGGCAGGACTTCATGGTCGTATCGCATTCGTACGGCTCCGTATTGACCACCCATATGCTCCATTCATCCGCCCTACAGCATCGCATCCGCTCCGTTGTGCTCATCGACCCCGTCACCATTATGCTTCACCTCCCGGACGTGGCGTACAATTTCACGCGGCGACAACCCAAGAGAGCCAACGAATGGCAACTGTGGTATTTTGCGAGTACCGACCCGGGTGTTGCGCTGTCTCTGGGCCGTCATTTCTTCTGGAGGGAGAATATTCTCTGGAAAGAAGATCTATTGGGTTGTCATGGTGGGGGTCGCCCGACGAAGAGACGGGTTGCGGTTTGTCTGTCTGGGCGAGATTTGATAGTCGACACGATGGCGGTTGCGGAATACTTGAGAGAAGGGGGAACCGGCGCCGGTGGCTCAACGAGCGTGACGACTGACGGGGTGGAAGTAGTTGTTTTCCCACAACTGGACCATGCTCAAGTCTTTGACGAGCCTTTGGGTTGCGAATCGGTGATTAGCATGGTGAGATCGAGATGTGAGTTGGGAGAGCTGTGAACCCACACTGCCGTAGATGGAATTGTATAGACGAATGTGATAGATATAACAATACCACGCTCGAGGATGTGCTTTTACATCAGGACCCCGTTCGTTGAGGCACTCTGACGACATCGCCCCCCCAGTCGGTCAATTCGGCACCGATGGGGCGTGGACCGCTTTGGAAGATCAACCAGACGACATCTCCATCGGTGTCGTTCTGGATTTGATGCTCAGTCCAGGCTGGAAGGAAAGCAAAGTCTCCAGGTGATAACTGATAGTGCTTGAGATCCGAATCTATACCCTCGTTGACGACGAGGACACCCACTCCAGAAACAGCATAGAAGATGGCATCTTTAATAGGAGTAATTAGATGATAAGATCGAACCCAATACTTGATGATGGACTGACCTTGCTCACTGTTGTGGCGTACCGTGGACATGGAGCGTGGCTGGGTAGTGAGCACTGTTGAAAATGTTAGATGACACCATTCGAACAGATCCAGGCCAAACAAAGTGGTTCATTTGAGCTCTATAGGCTGAGGCACGCGTACCTGACGCGCACATCTTGTCGCATTTATTAACAACGGCTGCACGATGAGTAACAGGCCCTTCAGCACTGGGGTCCGGCGGTTGCAGTTGTTTGCCACGGGTGATGTCGGTCGAAGCCGGCATGATCATGGGGAGAATCTCCGAGATGATGGGTAACAAGGAGGACATCATGGGTAAAGGTGGAAATAGGGTGGGTGACAGGTATCAGGGGGTTGGTCCTATGCGAAGGGTGAGACAAGATGGCTTTGGAGTTGGTCAGGACGCGTAGTTATCTTATAGGCTGGATGGTACGACGCGTTCAAAGGGGGGGAGGCGAATTCGATGAGGTTATTCCCATACGACGATGAATCTCGGATGACGTTGACAAAATGATCGACAGCGGGGACCAATTGGAGGTGCACTGCGGAGTGATACAAAGCGCGGGGTTCCTGAAGGGCCGAAGCAGACGGTTCCTGGGCATAAACAGGTGACGAGAGTCGGGATGCTATGAGAGACTTGAGATGAGCTGGTGGATCAAAGGCCGAAAATGATGTTTTGATGGCTTTCGGATGGTCCATCCCAGAAGCGTCTAGCTGAGGAACGGTACGTACCATGATGCTGGGGACGGTGTGGCGCATGAAGATTGTGGCAACCCCGCTGAGCCGAAAACTGCAGGCACACCCACCCTCAGCATGGGTTGTCACACCTCTTTTCATTACTAAGGTAACCTCGACGGCAACTGGACATCCCCAACCAACTCAACTCATCCAACTTCATTTCGCCTTTTAATCCACGAAATACACTCGAGATACGGAGGACGCGGCACCGATTTCCAACACTCTGAAACGTGGAAACAACTCATAGCAACTGTGTGACAACGACCTGCGAGACCACACCGCATCGACTACCTACCTTAGCTAGCTGTCACAGGGCGAAGCAGCCCTCTACTCTCAACTTGGCTTCTCGATGAAATGAGAGGTTCTCATTGAAATCAACTTCACCGCTAGGCCAATCAATCCACAAATACCGTGTGGGTGTGGCAGAGACAAAATGATACCATCTAGCCCAACGCCTCGCAGTCATATCTTGGGCCTACCTCCAGAGATCATCGATAGCATAGTCGCCCGCCTTTCTCCCTATGATCTCGTACGCCTTTCTTCTACATGTCGCACTTTCCACACATATGCTGTTTCAGATATCCATTGGTCTAGATTGGTTCGAGAAAACGTTCCCGGGGTCAACGTCACCAGTCCCTACCCACACGAAACATTCCGCGAACTCTTCGCTACTTTCGACGGCCTGTGGTTTCTCACGCGGTACAAAATTTGGTTTTGTGACCGGAATCTCGCTGGAAAGTTGGTCATTATCCGGTATGATCCGCGCCGCGGATGTATTGAGGGTTATCAACTGCTAGGGACGATGCCTAGGTTAACGACCCAACCTCGACCCATTCTCGGGGATGGCTCAGATGAAGTATTTGATTTCGAATTCGCTCTTCATCTCGAAAGGCCGATTCTTTTGTTCCGCGGGAAACCACTGGGAGACAGCGCCGCATCCTTCTCACCCCCATCTTCGTACAGGTTCGACAAGGATATTCCCATGGACCTGGATGATAGATTCATGGCCGTATTCAGCAATTTTCTTTTCGCCCGCTCCCTAGACCTGAATACAACCGGGGACGAGACACTCGATGGGACTTGTGGCAGTGTCTGGCCGCCTCCCTTGATACCGGCGCGCAGTCGGGCAAGTGGCCTGGCAGGCGACAGTGAAGCACAAGGCGTGCATCTCCCAGATCGCCCAAGGACGCGGGCAGAAGTCTGTGACCAGGCCTTTCGGATCCGCAGGTGGATGGAAATGACCGGCTCCTCTGCCATCAGACTGACAGGTAGTGCCGCGAGTTTGCCCCATCCCCCTACTAGAGTCCTCCCCCGTATCCAGATTGGCGAAGAGGTCACCACGTATGCGACCCTGGACCCGGGACTATACACACCCACATCTACGAAGCCCTGGAGAGGCATCTTTGCCGGAGATTTCGGCCGTCAGGGGTGCGAGTATCTCCTCATGCACCAGCCAGACGACTCGCCTGCCACCGATCTTGAGCTTGGACTTGTGCGCGTCGAGGATGAAACTGACGAGCAGTGGCAGAAGAGGAGAATTGAGGCTCGCGTGTACCGTGGTAAGTTGGAAGCCATAAAACTCACAGGAAACCCCATCATCCCGCGCGGAGAATACAGTTTCGTTGTCGATGATCTGGGGCCGGATGGGTTCGTGCGATTCCATGACCGCGCACCCTACACTGAGGCCAGATTCGTGAAGTGCAGGTCACACTATAGTGCAGGTAAGAATTCCAAACCTTTGGAATCCGCGGGGATAGTTCCTAGACGCGCACGACATGCTCACATGAGTCGGGACATAGGCAGATTTCTGGACAGCACGCTTTTACTAGTGGACAAGGATCGTCTGGCTCGTTATTGGCAAGTTGATGGGCAGGAACAGGTGTGTTACTACAGAAGGGTAGATATTGACAGGTATCTAAGACCTTGACCGTCGTCCAAGAAGTGGTGTGGTGACGGCGGTCAAGAGCCACAACATTGCACCAGCACATATCAATAGAGAAGTAATGGAAGGCCAGACGGTGACTTGCGGATCCGATCCCATATTCATTTTTCCGTTTCCCAAGGGTATCGCGAATGAAGTCGATGAACACAGCTCATCACCCTCAGGTTCACCTCGGGTTCAGAGTCACTGGGGCCTTGGCACCCAAGCCCAGATACATGAGATACCATTATCATGAGGGACATGAGGTTCATAAAAATTCATTCCATAGATCAACCTCCCCCCTGGATCCTCCTCATCCTCCTTGCCCTGATCCAGTTCGACTGAATGTGTGGATTGTCCGAGGTTCATGGCCCTCAGATGGGGATAGGGGGGTGTGCTTGGTGTGCTTGTCGTGCGCCGCAGGCCCTTTTGCTAGTTTTATGTGTGTTGTGTGTTGAGGTCCGAGTTAGTGGTGGGATTTACTTGGACTTAGACTTTTCAGCTTGCGCTTTCTCGTAGATCCAATCGTTCAGGCCCGCGCGGTTTCTGCAATGTGAGATCTTAGATTAGGCTTGGTTCTTGTGGGCTCGTTGGGAATGTGGAGGATGGCTTACCGAGCAATCTCGACGGCGTAGAACTGCATACGGGGGACTGTGACACATGGATTAGCTTGGCCGAGAGCAAAGACAGTGACGGTGGCATACCAAAGATGGTCGTATCCTGCTCATACTCCACCTTGGGACTATTCCGCAGCATGGTGCCAAAGTTGTAGTCGTCCACCTTCTTCTCGTAGACCATCATGAACTTACGCCAACGTTCCTTGCCGTCCTTGCTCTTCATGGCGTCCTCGTCAATGGTAGCGGCGGGGTCGAACTCGGGGAAGTCCTCCTTGAGGTGGTTGATAATGTCATCGTCGATTTTGGTGAGACGTAGGGAGGAGCCCTTGACGCGCTGGAGGATGGCCCAGTAGGTTTCGAGGTGTTGGACGACTAGGAGGGCGTGTTAGTGGTGAAGGTGAGTTTGGGGG
>JABFFI010001200.1:0-11870 GCA_013623725.1 Fusarium robinianum
GGGGGGGGGGGGGTTGAGTCCTGTATACTCCGGACGTACAGGTCGGCGCACCGTCGACGGGAGGATAGGTACATACTTGGGAAACAGGTGATGACGCGCACTCCCTCACGCCCTGAAAAAAGAAAAATCGAAACTCAAAAAAGAGGCCCCAAATTGTCCACGGAGGAGGAGAACTGGGGACAAGTACTCGCGACATTTTAGGCTTGCGGATTTTTAAGTTTTCGTTTCTTCACCCCCCTCGTCCTTGGGGTGAGTTGTCCCTTGGTACTATCTCGCGCTCGCTCCTTCGCTCCAACTACGTCGTAGGGTCCTTTTTTTCCCACTTTCCCACCTTGTTCTTCTCACTCCCTCACTTCCGGGCTCACTCCCTACAATTCCTCACTCCCTCACTCTTTCACTCCCCTTTCGCTGTTGCCTTTTTTTCTATTTTATTTTATTGTTTTCCAAACTCACTATCCGCACTCCCCCCCCCTCTCTCTGTGCCCGTCCCGGCGGAGGCGGCGAAAGGCGATGGGCGGTGGACAAGGCAAGTGATGGCGGCGGAGGCGGCGGCTCAGGAGGTCAAAAAAAGTGGGAGAGGCGGCACTGGGAGCGACTCAAAGTCTCCGACAAAGGGAGAAACAGCACGGGGAGACTACCTGACCTAGGGCAGAGCAACAAGAGAGTTGTATTGTGCCGGCACTACATTCACGACGGTTGTGAGCTTGTCTCTCCTGGGTCTCGACCCAGTTCCGTCTTGCTGGTTCTCGGGTCGGAAGTCGTTTAGGTATAAAGGAAAGCCGTTTGCTCCAGACTCCTGGGTCATGATTTCTTGGTCTATCCTCATCACCACCTCTCAGCTTCTTTGGTTTACATCAACTCGCATCGTGTGTTCTCTTCGACAGCTGTACTACATACAAGTCGTCTTTTTATTATTATTTACTGTTTATTCTGTATAACCCGGTCTACATATCGCTGCCCAGCCGTACACCCTGCTACCACCGTACTCCGTCCAGTCACAAAACACCCAGACAGACCGATCCAGAGAAAAGAAACGACACCGGGATAAAGAGCAAGGACAAGGTCGCAACAAGGACCAGGACTAGGATCACATCCAAGGACCAGGACCGGGGGCCCCTTACCTCTCCCCAAACTCTCACGACGCTCGCCTCCATCTCATCCTCGGCCACGCTGTGCTCCTCTGTACTCTGCTCGCCTGCTCGTTCACCTGCTCGTTCACCTGCTCGTTCACCTGCTTGCTCGCTTGCTTGTGTGTCCAGTATAAGACATCCATCCATCCACCACCAACTCAAAAATCCCCGAACCGAACAGGCCCTGTCCTATCCCAGCCCATAACATCATCCTACCTAATTACGCCTTCAAAAAGGTCCTGCTCCCTCACTCACTCACACCCACCCCTGCTCCCTCGTCCTCCGATCCACTTGAGACGCTGTCCCAGATCTCGGGCAGGCAACATCATCATCATCGCTCGCTCCCGTCAAGCACACACCCCTCCCCCTACCTTCTATCTCCCCACCCTTCCCATCACCTCTTCCCAAGGCTTTGCTTCCAGCTCCTAGTCTGGAATTGCAGATACATGCGCGACTCGCCTGCATCTGCCCCGTCCTCTTCGCCGGCTTATAATAGACGTACAAGTACTACCATGTTGTCCATCGCCCCCCAGGATTTCCAGCCCCAGCCCTACTACTATCTGCCCTACCGCTCTGTGCCTTCTCAACCGCGACACCAGCCTCATCACGACATCTCCTACTTCAACTTTGCCAACGTCAGCCCGCCCCCGACTCTTAACTCGGCCAACACTGCTGCCATGGCCGCCGCCGCTGCCGCCAACGCTCGCTCCGCCCAGGATGCCTCCAGCGTCGCCCAGGCGCTTGAGATCGCCCGTGAGAGTCCCGATGGCTCCTCAGACCCTACCATCAGCAAGATCCTCGAAGCCGCGCTGGCACAAACCTGGGCCAAGGTGCAGGCGCACCCAGACTCGTATGTCATGACCCGCGACGAGTTCGCCGTATTCAACTTCTTCCAACATCGTTTCGCCGGTGATAAGACGGCGGTGAGCGCCCGGAAGCGATACTGGGACAACTTTCGCGCTTGATCGCCCGCTAGGATCCCGTTCAAACACATGGCCACCCTTCTCGTTCCCGCACGTCACCCGAATTTCACCTCAATTTCACCTCAATTTCACCTCAATCAAAGGCTCCTCAACTCGATATGAGGGGGGACCAATCCGGAAGCAAGCGATACAACTTCTCAAAACACACGATACGACCCTCTCTGTCTGGCCATATAATACATTATATAACTCAATCCTTGCGACTTACACACCACGTTACACAGAAACGCACACCTCACCCGTCTCTCCAACCGGATGTCATCGCCCATCCTCCCCTCCCGAGGGAGGTTGATTCCCTCTCCTCCGTCTTCCCGACTTCCCGACAGCATCGCCAAGAAGAATCAACTGAAACCCGACCACTCAGCCCTAGTTTCAAGGAAAGACAGTCTCATCACGACCCGAAAAAAGCAAAGGCTCCACTGCCGACCTGGTGTGGGGTGGCCCAATCCATGGAGGGCAATTCGGCCAAAAAGGAAACGCCTATATCCGCGGTAATAGGGTGGATGGAGAGACCCTGGTCTTTCTATTGGGGCCGGTGCTCTCCTCTCGCTCTCCTAGGCACTGCTACGTAGTATCAAGGCATGGGGGAGGGTGAACTTGGGCCCCCATGAGAACCCTTCCTTCGAATAGCCTCCCCCTCCCTCCATCCTCTACCACTACGGCCAACCCCCGGTCCCCGGTCCCCGGTCCCGTTCATCGGTGGGCCTCCCCTAACACAGCATCATCCGCATGGCGCCCCGCTGGCGGTGTCGTGTGGTTCCAACCTGGAGGTGGCTCTGACGACATAGGACCACATGGGAGCATGGGGGGCCACTCGAAGTTGTTTTTGTTGCGGCTCCTGTTCTCTATCGCAGGGCTGCGAAACCGACAACGGGTTTGGTCCATCACGGGCCTCATCGCGGCCTCCCTTGAGGTTGATCATCTGGCCCCCCCTTTCTCCTGTCCTGGTCTCCCGCGAATAGAAGCGTCGGTCACTCGTCATGATGGCCCAGTCCCCCAGTGGTTCTTGACTCATGCCTCGACGCATATCATTGCTTGACCGAAACCCCCCGCCTCCAACTTCAGCCCCGAGGCCTTCTGGGGACCACGCATCACACTATAACCTGGCGACTTTGTTACCTCATCAATATCAATGGCAATACTCCGGACACACTATCGCGACACTACCCACGACTAATCACGACTTCGCGTCAGGTGGTGCCAATCTCCTTCTCCGGCGCTGCTGGCAGTTGCCCTTTTTTTTTCTCGCGCGAACCGGCACTCTCCGACCTCAAATTATTTTCGGCTCTTGTCTTGCTTACCAAGTTCTTACCCCATCGAGACTTTTGGGGTTGACGCTCCATCCGCCGCCATGGAACCCTTTCGGTTGGGTCCTGGTGTTTTGGGCGTCTCCATAGACATTTGTCTTTTTCTTCTTCTTCTTCTTTGTTCCTTTTTCATTGTCATTAGCTATGAGGCAATATGGCCAGATTCATATGTACTCTTCTAATTTGCATCTTGTTGGAAACAAGACCAGCCCCTATTAGGACGGCTTTTCTTTTGCTACCTGTTTCGGTCAGGGCCAACGAATCTTGTATTCCGTTTTACTGCTTTTGGGAAAGCGCGGCATACCAAACTTGGCTGTGTGTTTTTTTCTGCTTCTCTAGCACCTTTTTTGTACGATAGAAATACCACCCAGCGTGTATTCTTTTTCCCCCCTTTGATAGCATCATATCCCCTTTAGACAGAGCAATTTTATGAAGCAATTAGTACAAATTTGCGCTTAGATCCTTCAATATTTGCCGTGTACCTTGTTTGCCTGTAGGGGCTTTTGTAGGTTTTGGTCTACTTCGTACCTATCCATTGTGTTGATTGATCGTCAGAAGAGAGGAGCTGGTGACCGCTTCCCGTCCATTTTCACTTTGTCGGAAATTAATTTTATGTATCCGCTAAGGACGTTGGCATACGTACGGAGGCTTGTGGCTTCATGTGCAGATCGCAGAGGGCACGATGTCCACCAGGGCAAGCATTCTCCTCCATTGATACCTGGTCTTTTGGGTGAGTGCGTGATGCCGTAACGTCTTAAGAATTTTTGCACACTCTATTGACTGTCTGCTTACCTGTTGTTATGCGCAGCGCTGTGATGTTGGCTTCTCATATGAATGGGAATTCATCATCTAGGTCCTCAACAGAACCCTTCGATACACTAAACTAATCCATCATCTAAACCTCGGTCACTCAAAAAAAGCTCCCAGGGACTCAGAGCCACCCAACATCCCACATCGCTACGACGGACTGAATGCTCCGACACCCAGCCCTATAGGAACCGCCATCCCGGCATCCCGGCCGAGTTTGTCGGCGGCGGTGCGGCGGCGGTGGCCCCACCCGTTTGCGCCGTCCCCCGCCGCCCCGGGGGGCCCGGGCGTCCGCCATCACCAGGAACCCAGTCGGAGGGGGCTGGCTGGGGGGAATTCCAGAACGTGAAGGTTACGTCACTGGGATTTTTCTGGGATTCGTAGGGGGGGTCATGAGGACGGTTGCACGTGCTTTGACTCCCAGTCCGTCCTGTGCGATGGCGGCACTGAACGTCAATGAACCAATGTATGTATGTATAGTAAAGCCGTGATATGGGTGCCTCGAGTTGATCAACATGGTCGAGACACATCCAAAGATGCAGTGTGAGGGTCTAAATCTCAGGAGAAGACTGGTTTCCCAACTTCCTTGGCATTGCGCACGAGCACCAGCAACCTCAAAATAAGCAGTCTATTGAAGCATCAGGTACCCCTCCGTTTGACAACGGCAGCAGATGACGTCGACTTCACGCACCTCTGTCAAAACGCACAACAAGTTTAGATGTTCAAAACGGGTTACACAAGCTTCCAGGCATTCACACCGGACCCCGATACGGGCGCAAGAGTGCCGAAATAGGGGCTTCATTAGTTTGACCGCTCTTCAAGAAAAGATCGATCCCGTACTGGGCGGCGAAGGGAGACGGATTAAAGTTTCAAGGCAAGGGCTCTCTCTAATGCAGGTTTACGAGAAGAGGTCAATAATCACCCTTATCGCATCGACTCCCCATAGGAAACCCCCTTGCGCGGAAAAGCGATGGTGAAGGCGTGGGCCCTCGAAAGTCTATATTGTGACCGTGGAGGGACGAGCACAAAACGGGTATCACTCGCGAGTCCTAGACAGTTAAGCGTGACGAGTTGTCGAGGTGCATGTCATGCCGAGGGCGCCGTTTCGAAAGGTCATCACACGATTGCAGAGCAATGCAGGTTCCTGGATTGCCGCGGCGAATTCTGGCCCCAAATCTTGAAACAATCGGTTCTTTACCCGTAGAGGCTTGACGATCTCACGCCCAGTGCCGACGCTGGTCACGAGCGGCCGGGGGGGAGAGGGCTGCGGGAAGCGGGATGTGGTGGTTTATCGACCGTTTCGCACGATCTAGGCAAGATCGCTTCGCTTCCTTTGTTCTCCATCAAAGATTAGCTACTACCTGTTTTAAGCGAGCCCAGAGAAGGAAGACGACAAAACAGGCAGCGCCAGGTGTTGTCATTGTTCCTCGCCCTTGCCCCTTACAGCCGTTTGGAACACTCTGGCCAATGTCTCAGGGCTGAAGATGGCCATGATTGCGGGGACGTTGAAAAGATGAAACACGGGCATGGAACGGCCTCGATTCATTCTCTCCTGATTTTGTGAGTGAGACGCCTGGGCTGGGCGGGAAGACCCTCTCTGTGTGATCCAGAACCAGGCTCTTGGACCCTGTGTGAGGATGAACTGGCGGTGTCCCGTTTGGGTAGCCCAGGAAGCCGGTAAGTTCATCAAGAGAAACCTAAAGAGGATGAGGGGGTTCGGTAGGGGCGTGACGCCTCGTAGAATCGGGTTGGGGAGGCTTGCAGAGGCTTGGAAGGCTTCTAGAATACTGCCAGAACGGGCATCATGGCACGCCTCAAGTAGGAGTATCTCCGGCGCTGGTGCTGGGAGAATGGTCAAAAACGGAAGAGCGGTGGCGACGGCGGGCGCGGACAATAGTGTTTCGCCAGGGCAAACGTTGTTCGCTTGTAAGCTGGCGTTTTGGGGCCATCGCGGCGAGAGTTGAGCCCGATTGGGGGCTGTGGGTGTGCACCGAAAACCGCCCAAGTACTGGGTACATGGCGCCGAAGTGGCGCGTGTCGTACCCCAACGACGGCGAGGAGGAGGGCGTGAGTTCGACAGGCGAGAGCTCGTAGCGTAGGTTTGCGCCCTGGGCGGAGGGAACGTGGATACCTAGTACCAAGTCTTTGGGAGTGAGGACCCGACGGGGTGGACGGCCTCGTGCTCACAGCTCTCTCGGCAACTATTTGCTTTCTGGTAAAGGGCTTGACAGACAGAGTTTGTGGAAGAGCCGGTGGCTCGGTATGTGGGAGCGGTTGCCGCACTGAATCCAGTCGAGATGTCAGTGGATGACGTCGTTGGTATTGACATTGGGAGAATGAACGCGACAACATGGAGATGCTGTATCCATCCAGCAATGTGAGAGAAGTTGCCCAGTCGTGTAGTTGGTGAGGCTCTGTCTGAATCCTGCCCCTCCTGACAGCGGATCTATCCAGGAATGCCTGCCCTAGCCTTTGACAAGTTGGGATCCAGACGATGACACTGACAGCCGTAGAATGGGTTACATGGCCTGATCCCAGGCCGACTTTTTGGTGCGTGCTGCGCCTTTGGGACACGGATGTCTCAAAGAGGGATACAGTGGAAATGAGAGAGAGGCTAGAGGCCAGAGTGGGTGTTGAGAATCCAGTCATTGAACCATCATCTCACCAACTCAGTCCACTGCTGCCCCAGCGTATCCGTGTGTGTGTGTCCCCTGACACTCCCATCCAGACTTAGCCCCCTCCATCTCAACAGATGCTAGCCAGCTACGGCTGCCTTCATTTCCTGCAACCTCATGGTCGGCGTTTGTCCGCATCTTGAGCCGATGTGGCGAACTGGAAAGATGCAGAACGACGATCACTTGAATCAACCGCCTGAACCGCAATTGGGACGGAGAGCGAGGCAGTTCTGCATTGTTCCTGACTCGAGGCGACGGGCCGTCCTTGACGGCGGATGTCAGCAAATGCTTGATTCTTGGGACCTGACGTTTCGTTTTCCGATTTGGGACCTGAGGCAGAAGGACAGGAATTTGAGAATCCGGCATTCTGGGCTGGGCGTATGGATAAGGTTGGTTGGCAGCGCCGGCAAACCCGGCAAGAGGGCAAGCGAACCGAGAGCAAGGCGCTGTGAATCGCATTATTTTTCTTAAACTGGCAAGGGACTGTCAGTCTTCAGCTGGGATGGGTGAGTTAGAACAAAGTCTGTCTTATCCCTACTAAGTAAGGACAGCGGGTTGTATGCGAATGCCAGAGCCTGACTTGCCAACGGCAAACTCCCTTGGGGGAAGAGGGAGGGGGGTCGGTGTCCCAAAGGAATCAAATCATTTGTCGAATGCCGGGAAATTCGAGATGGGCGCGAAGTGCCGAGGCGAGACACGATGCCAAAATTCAACCTTATTGGGAAGGATGCGCGCGCAGGTTACGACGCGAATTCCGGAGAGGGCTTGGGGATTGGGGATCCCGAGAATGCCATAGGATATACCGAGCTCAAGGGCGGCGGAAGCATACCATGTTGAGATTCTCGACCAAGTCGATGCGGGAGAGGAGCTTCTAAAAGGATGGTCTCCCGGCCGCTCAATCCAGTTGCCTCGCCGCGGCAGAAGGCGGCGGGAGTGACCACTATTAGCCGCAGCTGATCTGGAGGATTGATTTCCGACTTGAACTTGCAAAGACGGGAGAAAGACTTTCCAGCCTGACATCTGAAAGGAGCCCAACTGGGAAGTGGTCAGCTGTCTCTGTCTCTCTCTGTGTGTGTGACACCTTGCCACTCCTCACGAGCTTTCTGCCTCTTTGACTCTCTCGATGAAGGCTTGAGCCTCTCTGGAGCTCTGACCTCGCGGGAGGCGGAAAGCTTGAGAGTTCTAGATCATGGGATCTCCTCAAGGAGGGATGGATGTTGTCTGCTACGGCCCGACAGCGTAGCAGTAGCCGCCTTGAACACCATCCCATCCATGAAATGGATGCCCAATCGGAATGTCGATAACCCTGGTTCATTCAATCACTGTCTGGCCAACGACCCATGCTGGAGCTCCAACGCAACCAAACGCTCGAGACCACGAAATTCTCCGACAGAGGCTGAGCAACTTGCGCAGCTCAAGCTTTCGCACGAGCATCAAGTGCGGGCGGCAAAAGAAACAATGCAGAACGCGAAGGAGGTGTCACAACAGCCTATCAATCCCATGCCGCGATGGGATTCTATTTTTCTCAGGAGTTGAGGTCGCATATTCAAGGCCCAGGCGAGGGAGAGGGAGAGGGAGGAGGGGTTAGTTACAGAGGGCAAAAGCGGGATGAGCCAACTGCATTCTCGCCTCTTGGTTGGTCGACGCCTGCCCGTCGCTCCTGGTGATGACGCAACTGAAGCCATCCTACGTCCCTCCATCGCGCTTTCCTCACAGTACCTATCGAGTCACCCCATCGAACTGCCTTCGAGAGAACAAAGAGGAAGGAGAGCGTACGACAGATGACGAATCGCAGTTTCCCAATCCCTAACCCAGATGCATGCAATCAAGTAAAAATCAGGCAAGCGCCAGGGGATACCACTCTTTCCCACTTTCTCCAATTACCCGCTGCCCCTCCCATTCCTACCCTGGCTTCTCTAGTCGCGGTTGCTTGGGCAATGCGCAAACGCCTCAACCACATCCTGTCAAAGTGAGAGACGACATTGGATCACAGACACGACCCAACGCTCAATTTCTCCCCATCAACTCATATCCACTCCACTTGAGTCGCCAATCCCAAATTCCATCCCGTAGCTCATTCACGATTCCGCAGTTGGGAGCAATTTTCGTTACTCGCAGAAACGACCTCTCTTGGCGTATTGTCATCACGGTTTGCTTGGTTCTCTATCCTCACCCGTGTAGTTCGCAACGGCGGGAGCATCTTCAACGTCATTTGACTGATCTCTCAGGTACCCGTCCACCTATCATTGTCGCCCGCTTAGTTCACGACTTAGGAGAGCTAGTGCTCATCTGCATCAGTTCTGAGACCTTCGAGGACATCAACATCATCCACCCCGACAACAACATCATCGAGGACACATACAACCGTTGCCCACCATGCGCTACAACCTCATCAAGATGATCCTGCGAGCGGTCGCGCTGCTCTTGACGATCCTAACAACAGCACTCATCGGAAGTGTCATCGCATCCAACATCGATGGCGCTGGATCCGCCACTACCGCCCTGAACTTTATCATGTTCGTCGTCGTCGTCTCATGGATTGTCTGCATAATCGGTCTCCTCGCCTTCTTCGCCTCAGCCCTCGATAAGCCCTTACTCCAGATGCCCCTTGATGCCACCTGCGTCCTCTTCACCTTTATCGGCGCCGTGGCTCTCGCCGCCAAGATCCGTGCCGTCGATTGCGGAGACCTTGGAAAGAAGCTGCCTGGCGACTACATCGCGTGGGGCTCCGAAGACGACGAGAAGCGATGCCGTGAGATCCAAGCCAGCACTGTCTTCTTGTGGTTCCTCTTTGGTTGCTATTGCGGGAACCTATTTCTGTCAATTCGAGACGCCCGCAACCTCTATGGCTCCCTCCGAAATGCCTCGAGGCCAAGCATGTCACAAATTGGGGTCTAAAGTCGACTTACCACCATATCGGAGATACTCGGCTTCGATACGAAATCAAAGGGCCAGACAACAACGCCCATACGCTTGCGACGATTGCAAGACCTACAGGTTCCCGCAAGCACCTACCACGCCGCAACCGGTTTCCGGCGTCGACTCGATACCAATGAGGGAACGAAGTCCAGAGCTTATATGCTTTTCGAAGGGGCGCGCAGGGAAGCGCCACGCTCATGCAAACCCTCAGCAGATGAATGAGGGGTCATGCAGAGAGAAGACCCCGGGGTTGAAGTTCACGATAAACAGCAATGTTCATATATGGGTCATGTCATGTGTAAAAAGCTGGGGAATATTACTACCCTGCGAGGAGTCTATGGATGGGTTACGACTATGCAGTTAATTGAATTCACTAGACGTGCACACACGTCAAAATCACCACCGCCAACTGTTCCTATTGTCCCATTCTATTCTGTCTGTGATATGATCAGTCCTTGCAGCCTGGTTCCCCGCCAAAAGCCTCAACCGATGCACGCCAAAGCACAAGCATGCAGAAATTTTGAAGAAATCTATTGTCAAAGAGGCGTCATTACAAATCCCAAAACACCATGTCGAAGCCGTTAATGTACCCAGAGGGTCTGTACCCGATTCTATGTTGGCTAGCCTCCTGTAGCTCGATCGCCCAAGAGTCTCTTTTTGACCATCTATAACGTCGCAGCGGCCTCGATCGCACCTGTCACCGCGAACGCCTTCTTGTTTGTCCATCGAACGTCGACGTTGTGCACCCACTCCATATATCGTGACCAGCCTAGCAGGAGAGAAAGCAGTTAGTTACGGCTTGGATTATCATGGAAGGTGATGTTGGTGGAGGGGAAAGAAGGGGCACCTACTCCAGTACGCAAACTTGCGACCAAAGAACTTGCCCATCCAGGGGACGATCATCATGGTCAAGATCAGCTGTAGCTGATCGAGACTGCGCTCCCACTCTGCTTGTGCGTCTGAGTCGGCCTCGGAGTAGATGTCGCTGGTCGACATGGAGGGGAGGGAGTCGATTTCGTCCTTGTCGTCCGATATGGACGCATCATGCAGGTCAACGAGGGAGTCGGTGGCAGCCATGATGGGCGGTGTATTTGGGTTCGGGAGTGTGTATTTGTGGCGAGATACGGGCGCAAAGTTGGAGATTTCGATGCTCAAACGGTGGAGATGGAGGATGATATTCGGGTCCGAGCTAGGGAGGATGGTTGTCGACGTATGGGAGAGGACACTCGGATCACGGGTTGATGTGGTCGCGGGGACAAGCTGGCGGAAAGCCGAGTCACGAAGAAGTGGAAGGCGAGGAAGTGGCGTCGGTGATTCGCGATCCTAAAGGTGTAGATGATTCCCTTCTGTCGTCTTCTCAAATGCGACAAATGCAGAACCTACCAACAACCAGAACGTCCCGTTCACATTTCATTGCCGAGGCGTCGTCGTCAACCCGCTCTTGTCGCCGCCGGCACCCCGGACTCTGACTCCGAGCTGGAGAAGCTATATGGCGCTGTGATTGGTCAGTGGGTGGTGGTTTTATCAGCACGTGATATTGCTCGTGATCCTATCGCAGCTCAAACCCACTCCACGTCGGGCATGTCGGTCGATGGTACCTATCCAGCTCGCCCGCCATGACGTTGAACTGACCTTCCCTGCCTCATAAACCTGCAACCAGACGCATCGAAATCAGAACCGAGAAGTATCCGTGATCAGATTACTCTCACAGACGCTCCCTCCCGTACCCAGCCCCGAGGAACCCAGGAACCCAGGAAGTCCAGGAGCCAAGGAAACCCCCCCAAGGAGGACGACGACAACCCCAAAAACCAAGGAACACCAAAAGCTGCACTACTGCTGCAACAGCGCGCAGAAAAGAAGAGGATCATAACCATGGAAGGCGAAGTGAGTGGCACACACACCAAAAATCTCTCTTTTTGTCACAGCTCTCTGTGTTGTTCCCTGCATGCCTACCTACCTACCAACATACCTCCTTGGAAGCCTTGTTCCCAGACTCTCTGTTCAGATGGCGCACCTTCCCCCCCCCCCTTCCGCCACCAACCCAGTACC